>OX451387.1:15486899-15705454 GCA_949629135.1 Eremobia ochroleuca
GTTTCGGATAGCTTGATGTGCTGGTGTCTGTACAGTCAGGGAAATTAAGTATTTAATCAACTTGACACACTACGTCAATTTGCTCTGTCATAGAAATTTCATACATGTATAGGCGAACCGCTTAATTGAGTCCCCGCCTGCGGGGCATAGGGGTGCGGGGGTAGGAAGAGAACGGGGACTGGGAGAGGTGTGAATAATTCGTGAATTTTAGGAAGTGGATAAATTAAAACCTCGTGCCTAATACTCTTATACCATCAAATTCCGTCACAGCAATGGATAACGCAGCTTATCATTCGATTCGAGAAAAGAAAAAGTCAACTAGGTATGGCTTCTACCAAGCCAGATACTTACCATAGGTAACCATGATAAACTTAGAAAGGATGACTTATTTAAATTCATTAAAAGCCATTTCACAGAAGATATTTACAAACTAAATTGGTGGCAGTGGGCTGGCCATGTCTGTCGAAGGGCCGATGGCCGGTGGACCAGACGAGTCCTGGAGTAGAGACCGCGTATCGGCAAGCGTACTGTGGGATGCCCCCCCGCTAGATGGACGGACTACCTAAAGAAGGTAGCTGGGGTAGACTGGATGCGGAAGGCGGAGGACAGGGTGTTGTGGCGCAGTCTGGGAGAGGCCTATGTCCAGCAGTGGACTGCGATAGGCTGAGTTGATTTATTTACAAAATTGACGAGTTATTGAAAAGAAACGGACCTGAAATGTTGCGTTTGCCTCCATAACACCCGGACCTGAACCCAATTGAGTTGGTCTGGAGTGATATTAAATGAAAGTTAGCACAAAAAAAGTACCGACTCTAATTTGGACAAAAAAAAAAGTATGGTGGGGGATTATTTGCTGGATATTCCGTAGAGAAGTGGGAGCATTATGTTTACCAGAGTTCTAAATGATGTTTTTTTATTATTATTTTTTTAAATTATTTATTTATGTTGTTGATTTTATTATTGATTTGCAGCACGAGTCAGATGATTCTCAAGATGGCTGCTTCGAAAGTGAAGAATCATGTCCCAGTGATATTGATATGGACATTAGTGATTGATTCATAATTTTGATAATACTTGCATATAATAAATAGTACATAAGTTTATTACCTAATATTTTATTTTGTTAAGTACCTATCTAAACATAGTTGTTTCACATTATTTTGTAGTCATCAATCAATTTTATAATAAAAAATAACCACCTGTTCACTGTTAACCATTGTGAAGTATTTTATGAACTGTCCAGTGCACATTTCACGTCTTGCGTATAACGCTACGAGCGCCCGCCGCCCGCACCTGTCCCGGTCCCCGTTCTCTTTCTACCCCCGCGCCCCTATTCCCCACAGGCGAGGACTCAATTAAGCGGTTTGCCTATAACTGTCAAAGAATGTTCAATTGAATAGTTGTGATTTGAATATACGAAGAATTTAGGATGGTATTCAATTTACTAAACAATTATTTTCCTTGGCTTTACCTAAGAAAGTAAGTACCAGCTTGATTGAGAAAGATTCTAAATAAATAACACTGAACAAATATACCAGTGTATTTCACTTGTTTAGCTGTCTTGGATGTAAACACTAGGAGTTAAAGAGCTTAATCGTGTCGTCGACGAGTCTCGAGAAAGCTTAAGTTAGTTGTTTTGTGAAACATTCTTAAAAAATAATTAACAACGGATTACTTACAAGGTTAGTAATCTACGAGTATAACTATACTAATAATAAAGCAGAAGAGTTTGTGTTTTTGTTTTTTTGAACTCGCTAGTCTCTGAAATGTTTTGTGTTTGAATTTATGTGGCCTACCCAAATGCCCTTTCTTTGGTATTGTTCGTCGAATCGCTGAGCTTCTTAAGTTTTGAGTTGAGCTGCACGATTACTGACAAATGCGTGCACTGACTGGACAGGTCGACTCAATCTGTGTGGTTCTTTCCTCAAAAGATTATTTCAGACTAATGTCTGCAATGATCAAGATGATGACCATGTAGATTGATATCTACATGGTCTTCACATGATCTGACCAAGATTATATCTGGACTTTAAAAGAGACTGTGACCTCTGAGTTTGTATCGGCCTTTCTTCTCAGAGAAGTCAGATAGGAAACGCCGACCTCATCTAGTTTTTAAAATATGATTGGCACCATTAGGGACCTATACAGGGTGGCAGGCATCGACGCTTAAACTGAAACCATGAATTCAGCGCAGGATTCTAGACCTCCAAGGGTAGCATTTTTTCGCGGTTATAAAGTATACAGTATGGTAACTACATATTTATGTTCGCATAACTCGTCAACATTTTGACGAGTTATGCGAACACACATACACACACATTCATCACACATACACACACATATTTAGAGAACAGTTGATTATTTTCGCGAATGATTTCGTTCATTTTTTAATCGACTTCAAAAAGGAGGAGGTTATTCTATTTTTTTTTTTAATGTATGTTCGTGCTTAACTCCCGTCATATATGGACGGATTTGCAATATTCTTTTTTTGTTCGATAGAGGTTTATCCCGAAATGGCCCCATTTAAATTTCATAAAGATCTTGTGATGAGTTTGTTAATGAACTTGTTAAGTTGTTATTGGGGTACCTCTAATCTTGCAAGTAAATTCTGGAATAACTTAGGTATAACTAAAAAGTGAAAAATAAAAACGTTTTTTATAAAAAAACCGACTTCCAAAAACACTACAAAGTGAAACATAACTTTAATTTCGGAAGTCGGTGTCAAAAAACGAGAATGCGAAATCAACGACACCGACTTCCAAAATTAAAGTTATTATTCACGTTGTACTGTTTTTTGGAAGTCGGTTGGTTTTTTTTTATGAAAAAAGTTTTTGTACATATATCGTCACAAAAGGCGATAACAAGTATGTGGTATTATAATTTATTGGACATAGGAATATGTGGTTTCCATACTGTATATTCAGGAAAAAAGTAAGTGGGGATCCAGAAGCGTGCGCTGAATCCATGTTAATGCGTCGATGTCCCTGTCAACCTGTATATTTTACAAAATTGATTATATAGGTAGATATAAAAATTGTAAAGCAAGTAGGTAGGTAATGTTAAAATTAAAACTCCAACTAAACATCCACTTTGTCTTCAAAATGATTTAGGATGGATATTGCTAATCCACTGCCTCATATGTTCGAAAATTTTGTCCGCTCAAAAATTAAATAACCCAATGAACGTTGTTGAACTGTCAAAATGAAATCTGTTGCTAGTGTTAGCGTACGACGCCATTACCCCGCTGGATTCAATTAGACCCAAAATTAAGTTCAACGTCGCCATATTTAAGAAACGCTTCCAAGCCAGCAGACCCAAGAGATTTAACATTGAAATCAGATTATTAATTTAATACACCCTCTAACGCTTCGCATTATGAGTCGCGCAAAAGACATTTTCTCTTTGAACAGTTTTCCGGAATATTTACAGCACTGGCCGTAAATATGACACATCAAGTTTTAGAAACAGTTGGTCCGAACGTAACAACAAATTTATTTATGAAGCCAGTTGCGACTATCGTATCTTTTCTGAATATGTAGGTACCTACTTGCTTACTACCTTCATATTCTTACAACATAACATAAATCACGCTGGTACAGAAAGGGGTAGCCCTTTCTGTACCAGCGTGATTTATGCGCAGAGATGTACCTATGGTACACCCGCATTTCGACAATTATTTTAAGTCCCATGTAATAGAGGGCAAATCTATTACCATCAACCTGACATGAATCCAGACTCCAAGCTGGTACTAAGAAATTCCTAACGGAAACCCTTTGATGACACTTTGCCCGACCCAGGAATCGAACCCAGAACCTCGTGCTCAGCAGAAGTGATTCTTACAAATGGGTAGGTAATAGGTATCCCATGTGCCCTTACCCCTTACACAACGTTTTTGTTCTAAGATCTAAAAGAAACGTGATAGAAGGCACATTAGAGATAACGATGTTGATATCGCCTGAAATGCGAGATGTTCGAGTTTTTTTATTATCCAGATATTTTTTCTGTACAATTCGAAGTGGTTTAACTGTGAGACGTTGAAGAACAAATTGTAAAAGGGTAAATCCTCAGTAGTAAAATCGTTATTTTATTAATATTATTTTGTTTAAGATTGCATACTAGGATCACGTTAAGCCGTTGGTCCCGGCTGTCATTTGTGGACCTTTGACAGTCGTTACGGGTAGTCAGAAGCCCGAAAGTCTGACAACCAGTCTTACCAAGGGGTATCGCATTACCCAGTAACTGGGTTGTGGAGGTCAGATAGGCAGTCGCTCCATGTAAAATACTGGTATTCAGCTCCATCCGGTTAGACTGGAAGGCGACCCCAACATAGTTGGGAAAAAGGCAGGCAGATGATTTTATAGTAGGATCCTTGGTGGCAAAGGAGTCTGCCGAAAACTGCCCCTCAACATGAACGCAGAGGTTGTGTGTTCGAGCCTTCCCAGTTCCCAGTGGAAATGATTTCCTTTTTCCCTTCTAAACTCAGTAAGGGAGGAAGGGGGTGAAGTGCAGGAGGTAACAACGAGTGCGATAGGGAGCGTTGAGAAATGTGTGAATGATATCAACACACAAAGTAGTCCATACGGGCTGAGCCCAGCTTAGCTCAGTCGGAAAGTGACAAGTGAATATAATGTACTTTTTCACGTTATCGAATGTCGGATTGTTAGGTGTATAAATGGCCGAGGGCCGAAAAACTGTTTTTCCCATAAACTTCAATGTAACTTTGGAGGCTATTTTGACAATGTTCCCATCTACTTAGAACAATGGTTATTTTTGCATTCTAGTCAGTATACCTAGTTTACTTCACCGCGAGGTGGCGCTTGTGCGATAAGGGGCATTTTCCTACGCAAACTCGGCAGACTCGTTTTAGGACAACATAATTTAAAATACAGTCGTGCCAGCGACACGAAGAAGAAGTAGGATCCTTTTTTTTGGGTGAGAAATTATCAAATAACTTCTTCCGCTCTGGGCGGAGTGGGAGGGCGTGTCAGACTTTTACTGACTAAAACCCACCCGTGTTCCTTCAGTTGCCTGTGCCAAGGGCCACCGTATCTCTTTCGAACAACCCGCGACCCTGGTAAGCATCGGCCCCAGCGGACCCCGTCAGTTAATGCTGATATCTCATTGAGGCGTGCGTGGAACGCAACGCGCCGTCGACCGGGGCCTGGTCCTTACCGGACGGCGAAATGCCCATTGCTCGCCGTCCGCAAGCCCGCGCATACGGTGGCCGGGAGTTAGCTGTTGACTCCCGACGCCCAGGGCGTCTCTTGCGGCGACTAGGGGCGTGAGGGCGCTAAGAGTGCCTCTCCCTCACGCGTTCCGCCTCCTCCTGCGCAGGCATTACTGCTTCTCAGAAGAAGGTGACGGCGTCCCACGCACTCTCGCTCAGTACCATGGCCTGGACCAGGGCCGGACGCGAGAGATCGCCGCCGCCGATTGCCGCCGTGAGGACGCGGCGGTGCTCCGCCGAAGCCGGGCAGACCTCCACCGTATGCTCCGTCTGCTCCGTTTGGAGGCGTTTGGACCCCCTAGATTGGGCAGGAGCCGCTTAAAGGCAGCCCCGGACCGCTCCAGTCTAGGAGCCAAACGTCGGAAATGCTCCACGAAGTTCCACCGGCTGTCGAGGACGAGTCCCGGTACTTCATCGTCGACTTGACGCCGATGTGAACCCCTCCCACCGTTATTTGGGAACCCGATGGTAGAAGTGGGATCCTTACCTTACAATGCAACCGTCCGCTGCCAAAAGAGTACATGACGTACCAGCGCCCAAGTCGTGCCCATGCTGGTCGATGCAAAATGTATAATTTATATTTGAATCTTCCGTGTTACAGGTTAGTTGTCAGCTGTTTTCACAAACCCGCAATATTTTTGAAAGACCTATCCAACGATACCCCACACTATGGGGTAGACGAATCTGCCCTCTTGTTCATAAAAACTGACATCTAATGAAGCAAAAATGTATAATTTAGTCCCGTTATTCAACTCAAACTAGTCGATAGCCTGCTAGACTTAAAAGAAGAAAAATAACCAAAAAAAATAGATTTTGCTGAATCGAACACTCAAATCGACATTAATATTCCCCTACCTAGTAAAGCTCCGATAATACTCGTATTATGTCGTATACAAGCCAATATTCTAGCTAAATAAAACCTCAAAACCAATTAAATAATGGACACGTCAATACAATGTATATATATAAAAAAGGGACTCACTATGACCTGTACTCTCATCTGAAACATAATTCAGGGTTAATGACCTTCAATGTAACCCTTTAGCGCTCGAGGTTCACAACGCCGATGCGAAAAACATTTTCAGTGGTTTCCATTTCACAATAACACATCTGTACTCTTTCCTTTTTCAATAAAATGCATGAGATGTGTTATTTCTTCCCGCTCTTATGAGTTTTCCTTTCCACGAATACTTTCTTAGTTGCATTTTGTTACCTGCGTCTACCACTGGTATTTTTAAATACAGTCTTCGAGATTTTCCGGTATAAAACTTACTATTATTTTTAATAAATTTTACAACATCTTTAAGGTATGTTTCAATCCAAATTAATGTACACAAATCCGTTTTGCACACAAAAATTCTAAAAATGTGGCTTAAAACTGGTGTTTTAAGTCCCAATTTTGCGTAGCAGCGTTATAAAAATTGCCAAATTGCTTGGTCAAGTAATCCGATTTGCGTTTATTTATACGAGTATCAATCAATCACAACAGTGCTGTCATCTGATGAAGATTGACTTGAATAATTGGCTTGATTATTGACTTGGATGAGTCTATCAGAAATCGAAGATAGGTGCCGGTACTGCAACCGATCCATAACTATAATGTTATAGTACGTTAGTACTACATATTAGTTATTCTGTGGTTATATTTCGGATGGAGTACCATCATCGCTAAGCCATCGTGTTATAGAGACTGAATTAAATTGAAAAAACTTGGTCGCTCTGCAACCGCAGTTGCACAAAGCAAAACTAATGGTATTTTTTTTGCAACTGTGGTTGCACGAAGCGATCATGCATATGAACCAGCGAGTAGTGGTTATTTCTCGTATTTATTTCAGCCCCCACTGTTCGGCTCAGGGGCTCAAGGGTAGTTTCGACAAATCCATTCATAATTACCTCTATTATACACCCCATCTTCAGTTATGATAAGTACTTATTTATCATACTCGGGTCAATGAACTAACTGTTTTATAATAATATACAACGTGTCCCAGAAATCAACGTCAAGCCGAAAACGGGCAATAGGCCAAGTCGTGACAGCTATTAGAAAAATATGAAAAAAAATCTTGGTCATGTACTTTTCGAATTATAAGCATTCAAAAATAAATCTCAAAAAGTGACACCCTGTGATGGTTTTTCAAGTCCTGTGACTACATTATTAACATTTCGGTAGTTTTTTTCTCTGTGATGTAACCATGAATAACCCTTCTGTAAATTACAGTTAAAAGTAAAACGTAACTGCCTCAGTTTTAAATTAAATGTTAGATTTTTGCCCAATATTGAATTCAAAATAATGACATCACCCAACTTTAACCGACTGTACTGAAAAAAAAATCTACTACACTATTTTGGCAAGTAACTTTAAAAGATGGCGCGTTTAGTCAAGATTCCAAAATGGTATAACACATACTAATTGCTACTTCTTAATTGAGGAAAAAAAGTACATTGTTGGTTTTAGGTGCATTTGAAATAAAATTCAGTCGTTGGATTTCTTTTATTATAATTTTTATTAAATCAGATTTACGAAGTTTTATAACAAATGTTCAAACTGTTTTCCTTCAGCTGCAATGCAAGTTCTACATCTCTTTAAAAATGATCGCGTAATAAGACGGGCGTATCTTCTTGAGTTGATGTATTCAGCGGCTTCTGCAATTCTTTGGCGCAGCTCGTCTAAATCTTGAATTGGTTTAGAGTACACTTTATCCTTTATCGTACCCCAGTAAAAAAAATCTATGGGGTTTAAATCGGGTGAACGGGCAGGCCACGAAATTGTACCACCCCGCCCAATCCACCTATCGGGGTATTCTCGATTGAGAAACTCTCGTACAGTGAGAGCATAATGCGCTGGGCAGCCATCTTGTTGATACCACATGCTGCCGTAAATGTTCAGTGGCACTTCTTCCAATAATTCTGGTAATTGGTTCTGTAAGAAGTTCAAATAACCCTGGGCATTTAAATTCTCCGGCAGCTCGATTGGACCAATAACTTTACCATTCAAAATTCCCGTCCACATATTTACTTTAAACTGGTACTAAGATCTATCTTCCCGCATCAAATTTGGATTTTCCACGTGCCATTCGTGCAAATTGTGGAGGTTCATGTAACCGTCCTTTTTAAATGTTGATTCATCGGACCATAGAATTTTTTCAAAGAATCGCGGGTCCTCTCGGTGCCTCTGCAACATCGTTCGACAAAATCGTACTCTCTCTGGGTAGTCTCGGGGTAGCAGACTTTGTACTCGTCGTACATGGTATGGGTGAAACTCGTTCTTTTTTAAAATACGATGTGCAGTACTTTTGGGGACTCCTATGCTCTGTTTAATTCCACGTACTGAGATACTTCTGTCTTCTTCAACTGCTTGCAAGACTTCGGCTTCGTAGGGCATAACGGGTCTTCCCTCGCTAACCATTTGGCTAGGAAATCGACCCTCTGATAATGACCGATGCACATTAATAAATACTCGATGATCGGGATGACGCTCAGCATTCGGGTATCTCTCACGATACACTCTTGCTGCGGCATTGGCGTTGCATAAGCATTCTCCATAAATGAGATGCATGTTGGCGTATTCCTGTGCGGTGTATCGAGATGGCATGATAAAACACTACACAAACACGGGGTTGCGATTAAAACAAGTCCGGGGTTGTCAGAAACGGTGCAGATAAATCCAAATTACAATGCAAATCAAGTCCAATAAACAAAGCCACAGTTGTAAGTACGAAGTCAATACGAATACAAAAAGATGTGCAGTCAACGAAAGAGCGTAACGTACTGCAGTATTGCACAATTTGCCGACGCATCCCTGTTTAGCCAGAGTAGCGTCTCTATCTGTTTCACTCACACATATGAAATGATGTGTCAATCCGTCTCCCTCTTAGTTAGATAAAAGTAGCGTCACTATCTATCTCGCTCCCACTTGTCAAAGTAGCGTCACCTCACATTAGCTAAAATGAATCTTTCTCGCTCACACTAGTCAAAATAACGTCACTCTTCGTCTCAATCGAACTTTTATGAAATACGGCTTCATAAAAAAAAAATGTTTTTTCTCAATTAAGAAGTAGCAATTAGTATGTGTTATACCATTTTGGAATCTTGACTAAACGCGCCATCTTTTAAAGTTACTTGCCAAAATAGTGTAGTAGATTTTTTTTTCAGTACAGTCGGTTAAAGTTGGGTGATGTCATTATTTTGAATTCAATATTGGGCAAAAATCTAACATTTAATTTAGAACTGAGGCAGTTACGTTTTACTTTTAACTGTAATTTACAGAAGGGTTATTCATGGTTACATCACAGAGAAAAAAACTACCGAAATGTTAATAATGTAGTCACAGGACTTGAAAAACCATCACAGGGTGTCACTTTTTGAGATTTATTTTTGAATGCTTATAATTCGAAAAGTACATGACCAAGATTTTTTTTTATATTTTTCTAATAGCTGTCACGACTTGGCCTATTGCCCGTTTTCGGCTTGACGTTGATTTCTGGGACACGTTGTATATCAAGGTGTATAGACAGCCTACATGAGATTGGTATCGCAGATGTCTTCGAGTTTCAAAGATACATATTGTTTCTAACTTATGAATGGAAACGGAACAGCTTTCAATAAAGCCATGTGTATATAGTGTTGTTTCAAAAAATCTACGGCAAATATAAAATACTACGAGTAGCGACCCGCCCCGGCTTCGCACGGGTGCAATGCTGATCACTACATAGTATAAAACAAAGTCGCTTCCCGCTGTCTGTCTGTCTCTATGTATGATTAGATCTTGCTGATATGATATATGATGATCGCTACGGATTTTGATGCGGTTTTTTTTTTATAGATAAGAGTGATTCAAGAGGAAGATTTATATGTATAATACACGCATAATATAGTAGAGAAACACTGATAATTTTAGAGCCATTATTTCTCGTAAAAAGTATAGGATAAAAAATCGTTATTGTGGGTTATCCTTAAGAGATAGACATATACCATTGTGGATTTTTTTTGTAGACCTTTTTAAGGTGTACAATACTGTAGTACATTATTTTGATCTATCTTGTAGGATTCAGCCAGCGTTTGCAATGTAAACGCAAAAAATGTGTTTATTTACGACATCACATTAGAAACCTTTAAAATTATCAGTGTTTCTCTACTATATTATGCATGTATTATACATATAAACGTTCCTCTTGAATCACTCTATCTATTAAAAAAAAACCGCATCAAAATCCGTTGCGGAGTTTTAAAGATCTAAGCATATATAGGGACAGACAGACAGGGAAGCGACTTTGTTTTATACTATGTAATGATAATGAAACATTGGATCTTTGAAAGTCACCGTTAATGTATAACCGTATTTGGATTGCTGCGGCAAATAATTGAATATGCACATTTCATATTGACCGGCCTCACCGGCCAGTTATAATAACAATGACGTTTCAATTATTAAATAAGGTAGCCGAACATCATTATTTCTGTGTATATAATAAAAGCTTAAATAGTGTTTTCAGATAATTTATATTATACATTTTCATATTAAGAAACTGTATTCTATTTTCCAACAAGATAATATTAACATAATATGTAAGCTAACATACTTAAAATAATAATAGGCATGAACATGTATGTAAAACAAAACGAGGCTAAAGAATCATACGGCATCAAACAATTCGTCAAAAAAAAGGGAAAAGTGCCCAAAAAGCTAGCAGCATTGCCACGTTGTATGGCGATGCTGATTTTTTTGTCAGAAAATAGGCTAGCCCTCTGGTCACGTGAAGAGTCGACCTATCGATAATTTGTGGTATAACAGCTTACAAGTTTTAGTTTAAAGTAAAGACTGCGTAAATTATTTCATCATCACTGCTCTCAAAACGGTGAAGGAAAACATCGTGAGGAAACCAGCATGTCCTAGAACCAAAAATTCGAAGACTTGTGACATCTACCAACCCGCACTGGGCCCTCGTGGTGGATTACGGACCCACTCCTTCTCACAGAGAAAATGCCTGTGTCCCAGCAGTGGGCACATTTTAGGTTGATTATGGTACAGACGCCAGCACATCGAGCTACTACTATCTGTCAAATTTCTTTAACCCGTCAGAAGGCGCGCCTAATTTTCTTACACGAGTAGGCGCGTGCGAGCAAATTGCTCACACTATCATAAATGTTTATATTTTTAGTGTTTCTATATTTATTGGCTTATAATGTATTTAAATAAATAACACAAGGTTTAGTAAGTAAGAAAACAAGTATTTTAATCAAAACTATTAAACATAATAGCAACTTCTAACGCAAATAACAAAACAACCTAGTATTAATTAATTTTTTTGGCACGTTTCATAAAAATCACAATAAAAACTGTTCCATAACAAAAACTAAAAAGTGTTATTCATCCATTAAATCTACACTAATGTGCCTCTCGAAACACACTGAAAACATGTATTTTACATGTTCGGTGCAAAGTAATTGCTGGGCGCGTGATGAGCAAATTGCCGCACTTTGGTACACGGCCTCCACAAACGCCTTGCTGCGCGGTCGCAACGCAACTGAGCGGATCGAGAATTGTGTCAGGGGAGAGGGGGTGAATATTTAGGAAGGTACTTAAGTGCTTGAATTGGTGTGGCATGGGAAAGACAAAAAATTTTTGAATTAGATTTTTGTGTGAGCAAATTGTTCATAGCGCGCCTTCTCACGGGTTAATCGATATTCAACGTTATCGGTAAAGTATAAGGTTCAACGTTGATTGGGATCATTTGACAGTTTCGGGTAGCTTGATATGCTGGCGTCTGTGCAACCGTTATTATAATTCATTAAATAGGCTTGCATTTCACCACTAGCTATCTCATCTGATGCGGGCGATGACTCTTGACTAGAAGTAACTTATTTACTCGGCATTTGAAGACTCTCGAGGTCAGTACCTTTGGAACTTAGACTCTACTGACTCAACATTAGGTATGTTGTGGGTTGTTCATTATCTTAAAATCACCTAGCCTAGCCCTTAGGCCTCGAACAGGAGTTTCAGTTTTTAGTTAAATTTTTTAGGGTTTCATTGTACGTCTGTCCGTCGACTAGACCCGTTTTCTCAGGAACGCGTGGAGGTATCAAGTTGAAATAAAATCAAATTAGATCAATTAGATCTACAGTAATTTGGAGCTATAAAAGAATCAAGGTTTTAAGTCAAAGCAATAAAATACGGTCATTTATTTATATGCGACATATTTTGATACTCACAAATAAATCGAAACTTATAACAAGTACTTCCCGTTGACCGAGGATCATGAAATTTAGCAACAAGCAAGGCCTCACTCCACAAGTAACGGAAAACCTCACAAAATCGTTAATTAGTAGTTTCATTAAAAAAAACTGCGATTACAAACTTACATTTACAGTTGGAAAATTGACCGTATATGTATGGGACAACATGATTCTCAATTACGATGTAAATTTTGTTTTGGGATAAATTCATCCCAATTACGAAACCTATATTGCGCGTGGTCCGACACGCTCTTAGCGGGTTTTTTTTTATACTTTTGTTTTATATGTTTTATGATTGTTTAGTTTCGTTTGTGAGTTTCCTGTACGAGTCCCAATAAATCTTTCTTTCTTTTAAATCCCTTGCCGTACTGGCCCACAAATTAACCAGCCACACCACCAACCACAAAACGGCAGCCTATCTATTCTGTAAATATCTCACCGTGAAAACAAAGGTGAAGTGAGCGTGAAGTGAGTCGTCAATACTCGTAGTGTCAGCAAGACTCAGAGCTCACTCTAAGCTCACTTCACCTTAGTTACACGGTGAGATTTTTCCAGAATCGACCGGCAGGCCTTATAGCAAATGATATTGATTGAATAATGTCGGGTAAGTCGATTTTAAACACTATTGAGTTACGCTGCCTAAAAGGATTCCGGTCGGGGCGACCTTTACGAGGCACTGAAGGGGTATATCTCACCAAATAATTACTTGGAAGACGTTACATAGGTTCTCGGGTTCAATGGGACGTATCGAATGATAGTCCCTAGCCTAGGTTCTGTTACAATACCTACCGACTACACTATCTGTTGTCTATTTGATCAGCACCCTAATTGCATAACACACTATCAGTATTAACCTTTTGAACGCCAATCACTTGTATACAAGTTCGTATTAAACAAGTGATTGGCATTCAAAAGGTTAATCTGAATCATATACTTATCCATTTCTTCATTAGTTCGATAAATTAGTCTGATCAACACCGTAAATATCGCAATGAATGATGTTGAACTGTCAAAATGATTCAAGCTATTCCTACTGTTAGTGTGTTACGCAGTCACCCCGCAGGTTTCATCCAGTAAAATCTATTTTTACCTGACTACGGCGAAGCAGAAAGGAGCGTTATGATTTTGACCGGTATGTATGTATGTATGTAGATAATTATATTCATTTGTTCCTTCATATTAACTTCTAAACTACTTGTCATAATTTGATAAATGATATCATTGGAAGCGTCTTGATCGTCCGCTGGTAATAGGCGATCACGGCTATCCTCTGAACATCACTATGAATATGTATTAAATACATTAACATATTTTACCTACGTGTAAGTTGTTTATTTAATCAATCCATCCAAAGGTTGTCTTTAAAAGATCGCTCTTAGCGATAAGACTGCCCATTGTGTCACCCTTTGTAAAATTTCTATGTTTATGTCTGTAATTAATATGGTGTACATAATAAAGAGTATTCTATTCTATTCAGATGAGAATATTTTCTTGTTTCATGCTTTTTAGAGCGTCTATTTTCAGTAGTCGGATTTTGTAAGCTGTTGGCGAATATCTTTTAAGTTTTGAATTTTAACTTTAAGTGCATTTTAGACCATATGCTACTTATACCTCCTTCTGTTTTAAACAATCTAAATTGCCACACAAAACACCAAATTACATTAAAGAAAAATACAATCCGATAAACGTTTATGCAAGGATTAGGAAAAACGAGAGACTACAAATTCCATTACAAAGAGAAAAAAGAATTAATCCTTTGGAAAGATTCAATAGATTATGATAATGAGAATTACGAATTCCACAATGAACTTGGCGGAAAAACGTAAGACGACGCGATTTGCTTAAATTCCATCGAAATGCCTTTAAAATCGTGAAATTAAGTTAATCCATGCCTGACAAGGTTCTAGCGCATTCTCGAAATTCGTGATTTAGGCATTTCTATCATTCAAAGGCAGTTGGAAAGTTGTCAGGAGTTACATACGAACATACTTTGTAAATACCCTGAATTCTGTCTGTCTTCAAATATCTATTCATTAATCTAGCCTAAGATTAACTTTGGAACTTCTAAATCTTTCGATTAAATCGTCGAAATGTGAATCTGCAAAAGTCACGCCTGAAACATTACTAAAGACTTCAATAATTAAACTAGAAAGTATTTTTACGCTAGAGTTTAACAAATATCAACAGCCCATCGGTGAAAACTATCGATTTCACTCACAGTTTATGCGAATCACCTTTTATCATCGTAAGATCTTTCATAAATCGCAGATATTTCCAAAGTAAAGCATCTACCAGATACCAATTCTGTACCAATTTATTTCTGAGTAAACGCATATATTGCTAGAATATTGCATTGTAAGGCAAAACAATTGTATATCTAATAATTTAAAAGACTTTTCTTTACGAATTAAATCTAAAAGCTGTTAGTCCGGTTAACTCTTAAACTGGTCATTCTTTTTTAAATGATGACAGTCGCAGGGGACGATCGAAGGTCTTTACCTACGTTTGCTGCGGTTGGTTTCAGGATGGGCGAACATCCATTACACATCGAGACCTCTCCGTGCCTACGCCGCGCCACGTTAAGCCATTGCTCCCGGCTGTCAGTCGTAGATCTTTGACAGTTGTGACGGGTCAGAAGTCAAAAGCCAAAAAAAACATATAAACATCCGAATTGATAACCTCGTCCTTTTTGAAGTCGGTTAAAAAACTAAAAAATCAGTTTTACTAAGAGGTACTAAGCGTGTTACCCAGTAACTGGGCAAATAGGCAGTCGCTCCATGTAAAATACTTGTAATCAGCAGCATCCAGTTAGACCGGAAGCCACACATAGCACTAACATAGTTGAATAACACCAACATAGTTGGGAAAAGGCAAGGAAGATTTTGAGATTTTGGTATTTTTATAACATCAAAACAAATTTGAAATTCCGAGGTGTTATAAAGTACACCTCAAGCCAGAAATAGACATAAATACATACAGAGAGACCTGCAATCAATTCATGAAGACATCTAGATAAAACGAAAAACATCAAAGCTAGGATGATTGATGAATATACAACGACACAAGTGTGAGTTGTGACGGCTCGATGCCGCGACGTACTCCTATGTTGATTGAACGGAAATCGTTTTTACTATAATCTCGGATTTCCATCACAAGAACCAGTAAAGCCAACCCTCACGCGCTTTTGTGACTTGTGACCCAAATTCAGAACCGAAACGCGTAGAAGACGTCAAATATGTCCATTATAACAAAAAATTAGCTTATTAATAAGTTAGTTGTGATATAGAGCGTTATGTTTGAATTAATTCGTGTCTCAGAAAGGCTATGTTTAGAAAATAAATTGTTAATATTTTAAGTGATCAGAACCCTAACAATTAAGTACTGTTTATTTTGATATCGTTCTTTCTAACGACCAGTAGATCTGTTTAGTAATATGTGGATAAGGTTGTGAGTAGTGTATTTGTTACCTCTATTATTAAGTTTTTACCTATGTTTACTTATTATTACACTGCTATTTGTTGCCCCTAAATAAGTAAATAAATAAATAAATATATAAATCAAACTAATATTATAAAGAGGAAAGATTTGACTGTTTATTTGTATTGAATAGGCTTCGAAACTACTGGACCGATTTGAAAAATCGTTTTACCATTAGAAGCCGACATTATCCCTGATGAACATAAGCTACTTTTTATCGCGGGAAAATGCTTCATTCCTACGGGAAAACGGGTAATAGGATTTAAACGGCTGGAATTCCGAGTAATACGCAAACGAAGTTGTGGGTGGATGCTAGTAAATAAATAAATGAACAAAAATAAATAAATAGAGCGTTATGTTTGAATTAATAATTTAACAAGATACATGTATTCGCTGCCGTGTTCGCCGTGTATATTTCGCACGTTAAAGAACAATGGCGAAATTTTAGCTGAGTTAAATTTGAGCGTCTAAACGTGACTTATGTACGAAGGAAGTTCCATTATTTTTCTACGTTTTTTCAAAGTATCACATTAACTAGTCCAGGCCGGATAAAAAAAATTTTTTAAATGAAAAGTTAATTGATTTTTTCATTACCGTTTAGTGTTGCCATTTTATATTTATTCTGCCAAGTGACAGTAAGTACAGCATTATTGAATTATAATCAGTTTTATTTTGTTATTATAACTAAACGGAGTAAGTGAATTAACAACGCAGTTTATTTTTAAGTGTAAGTGTTCATTGCAGGGAGGTAAAAACACGTGTAAAAAATAAATGAATTACTTTTAATTATTGACCGGCAAAAAGACTAGTATCCCAAATCAAAAAAAATATATGGCTTGGGTATTGACGATTGTTGATTGGCTGCTGTTGTAGCAAAATATTACCACACCTGCAGAATTTCTTGATGAAATCATTGTTAGAGAGGATGATGAAGAATAAATAGATGTAAAAACAAACTTGTTTTATTGATTCACATCAACTTAACATATTCCTCACACATTCTAGGATTTTATAAATACTTGCTAAGCTGAAACTTAGCAAGTGTTTTTAAAATCCTAGAATGTTAATCCTATGGCTTGCCTCAATATCTAAAACAATGCTCACGGTGACTGGCAGCCTTAGACCTGTTTTAAACACCTATTGTATACACATTTTAACGTACCGTGTATTTTATATTGACGGTAGCGTCAAGTATACTCGGTAAACGACCAATATTCGCTTCAATCACGACTTGTCAAGTGCATTTGATCGTCTCGGGACCCTTAGCCAAGTTACCATAGACATAACCTACAAAAGTTCATGACTGAATATCTATTATTCTCGGCCTTCCCGAACAAAAATTCTTGCACAAACTAATTCAGAAGGTGACGCTGAGTTAAACAAGATATTTTTCATTTAAAGACGTAGGAATTTAATCTCAGCTAAAACAATGTATGGGCGGCTGCCATTGTTCTTTAGATCGTATTTAATAGGGGACGGGTCATCAATCGCACACCGATCGAGGCTACTGCTGAGAAATGCCTAATGGAAAAACCCAATGGCACTTTGCTCGACCTGGGAATCGAACCCAGAACCTCGTGCTCAACAGTAGCGATTCTTACAAATGATTAGGTAATAGGTATCCCATGTGCCCTTAGCTCCTTACCCCTTAGAAAAAACTTACTTTAATACCGCAATAACAATTTGCTCTGTTGGTATAATTGCTGAGTGGCGTTCTAGTGTGAGGATAAATAAATGAATAAATAACAAATAAACAAAAACTCGAGCTCATCATCTGCCTAGCCTTTTCCCAACTAAGTATGTTGAGGTCGGCTTCCAGTCTAATCGGATGCAGCTGAATACCAGTGTAGCAATACCAGTGTACCATGGAGCGACTGCCTATCTGACCTCCATAACCCAATTACTTGGTAATGCGATACCCCTTGGTCATACTTCTTGTCAGACTTTCGGTCTTCTGACGACCCGTAACGACTGTCAAAGATACACGAATGACAGCTGGGACCAACGGCTTAACGTACTTTCCGAGAGACGGAGTAGTCGTGGAATGTAAAGATGGTCACCCATCCACGGACCAACCGCGGCAAGCATAGCTTAACCTGATCGATCAACCCGTGCGACTGTTATTACTTAGCCACAACACAATAAATAATTATTAAACAACAGCTCAATACCTACCTACTACTACCTACTTAATACTACTACTATTACCTACTTATTTCAATTGATGCATTCGTTTCATGCTCTTTATGAATGAGTAGAATAGTGAGTCAGTTGAGGATCTTACTTTTATTTGCTCACCTCTGACTTATTTATTTATTTTTACAATATTAATCTGATGAGTAATACTGGCGGCGGAAAGGACTTGACTTGAATTGACTTGGACCAAAAACATGACTTGACTTGACTATTTGATTTGACTTGGATTTGACTTTGTTCTGGTCTGCCTTCTTTATTTGAAACAAGTGTAATAGTAAATTTCCTTATCTTAGTACTCAACGAGTGTTTAAGCACAAGAATGGAATTATTTAAGAAAAACTCATAGATAAATTGAGATTTGTATAATTTTGATAATTTTGCAACTTTTTCTGACGGAGCCGAAATGATGAGTACAAAGACTATTTTTCTTCTTCTACCAACACAGTGGTAATTATAAAAAAAAAATTGCATGTAAAAGCAAAACTCGCGGGCGATGATTTGCCCAAACAAAATTAGGAGGCGCGAACAACGAGGTATAGGCAGAATTGTATATGTGTTATACCTATATAGGTTTCACAATCCTCTAGTAAAGTTTTGAGTCATTTAGAGCCAGGGTCTCGAACGAAAATTATCGCAAAATGAATGTGACAAATTGTAAAGCGCACGTTAATTGCTGTGATTGGTTGAATGATTTATCAACAGCCAATCGCAGCCCAATCCCACTCACAGACAGGAGGCCTGTGTCCCAGCAGTGTGAAGGCCTGATTATGCAATCGCAGCAGTTTACGTGCGCCTGACAATTCGCCACATTTCGGCATTGGAGAAATAAATAATTCTAATGAAAATTTAATAGTTCTCCTTCATCATCATCTGCCTAGCCTTTTCCCAACTATGTTGGGGTCGGCTTCCAGTTCTCTTTAATCGTTCTAATTATTTTTAAGTAGAGACACATTTAATAAAGCGAGGACTTCCATCCAATATATTACCTACAGCCTAAAACTTTACAGAGAAGTGGGTACTAAATTAGGTTCACGAAATTATTTTGCTGATTTACATGTTTTTAAAGGTTCTAAATTTTCTGATGTAATTACGCCATTATTTACAACAATAAACTTAACGTTAAGTAAAGCTATTAAATCACGAAGCTCATTATTGTGTCCGGTTTTGCTTAGCACGGGTTTGTTTTGGGATTTTCTGACTAATTTCAAACTTAGGCAGATCCTATAATTTATAATAATAATAATAATAAAATTTATTTGTAAGGATATGTTACAGATGCCAACACATCAAGCTACTACAATCTGTCAAAGGAGACGTTTCATTTTTGTATGGAACTTTTGCTAGGACGTATACATTTCAGAAAATCTGTGAAATATATATATTAACATATACCTAATAGGCAATGATTTATAGAATTAATTTGTATTTATTTAGTACCTACAAAATTAAAATTGAAAATGTTTGGCATTTGTTGAGAGAAAAATGGAGACATAATGATAATATCAGTCCCATGACATTGACAGACAGTTTATGTCAAAATAAAACGTTCGGAAGTACACTGGCCAAGGAGATGATTAATCGAACTAGGATATTGTCATCAAAATATTATAATGATATTGTTATTTTTTACATGTTTCCTTTAATAACACATTAGAATAGGTGTAATACATGAATGAATAATCCAGTGATACCTTTTTATTACTATATTTGATTTTTTTGTATTTATGGTTTCACACTCATTTCAGAACCATTCTGGTTTCAGAACGCCTGTTTGTTATCAGGACGCCGCCATATTGGCCATAACATTATGACATGGCAATAATTAGAAAACTTTAATTTGTTTGTACACAAAGAGTTATTCTCAAATTCACAGAATCATATTTTTCCTAAATTCAGGGTATTTCCCCGTTTTTTGATATATTGTAGGTACAAGTGCTAGCCAAAAATGAAACATCTCCTTTCTTTAATAGATTTTCAACTTTATTACTAAAGAATTAGGTTCAAAGTTGATTGGGGAAATTGTACAGTTTCGGGTAGATTGATGTTTCTGTACATTAAAATCTTAATATTAATAAACAGCTTCACATATATAATAATAATAATATTCCACAACTTTTACACAACGCCATCTAGTCCCAAACTAAGCAGAGCTTGTGTTTTGAGTACTAGACAACTGATAAATATACATATATATTTCTAAATACATACATATTATAAATACTACCGTTGTCGGTGTAGAAATGTTAAAATTAAAGTACAACCAATCATCCATATAATTATAAAATAATTTGAAATGAAAATGCGTAATTTTTTTATAATTCAATGTCAAGATTAACTAATATATGTCGTCGCAAGCGATATCAAGACGACAAAATAATCAAAATACTACTTCCGGTTGATTTCATAATATTGGTCAAACCGGAACTTAATTCTCATTGGTTGATCGGTTAGTACAGTGAACGCCGTGAGGTGGCGCTTTAACTTCGCGCCATTTTCTACACGTGGACAGAGCCCATTGGAGAGCGGGCATTCGACTTGCGGAGCTGACGCCAGATGGTTGAGACCATACAATCGGAACTGTCATGTTCACCGTACAAACCTTTGTTTCTTACTGCTCATAAAGTGATTGTAAATTACCGAATAAACGTAACTGTGATTTGTGCTTCAAACTATGTTTTACTGGGTTGCCCGAGTACCCACCTTCCTCATGGAACCCGTACCAAGAAACTATGATGATGGCCCTGTTATCGCTACGCCCACGCTCGCGCCGACAATGGAAGCGGGATCAGCTCGGGCACCTACCACGGATATCTATTGGCGCCAGCTCCTCGAGCAGCAAAACCAGATTACCATGATTGAAGCCGTCTGAACGCTGCTGAAAGCTTCAATCAAGCTGCCAGAGTTCAAGCTGGAACTACCTGACTACCTTCTTGGAGCTCGACGGTGGATATTTGCCTCACAGAACATCCCATGGAAGGAGGCGCACTGATTATCGTGCATAGCAAATCTCTGAAAGGAAGTGCATCGACATGGCATTCTCAAGTATCGCATACTGGTATGACGTGGAGTAACTTTAAGAATCGAGCCAAGCAGCCCCGCAGTCGTCAGTGAAACCCTTGGTGTGCTGCAAGTGAGGAAAACCAGGACATATCACGGCCCTGAACGAGCTGTGGCAGCCATGCGGATGGTGGACAACATGCTGGAAATAGTGAACGGCGAGTGGATGTTTGCGTCGTACAACTACGCTCAGGCACGTTGGAACATAAAGGTGAGCTGTATTGTTTTGTTTACGATTCTGGTGCTGAATGCTCGTTAGTAAAAGAGAGTTTATGTAGCAAACGAGTTAATAACGTTGTTGCGCTGGCTGGTATTGGTCAAACGCGTGTATTCAGCACAGAACAAATCATATGTAGCGTTACGATTAGCGAGCAGCAACTTGAGATTTTATTGCAATTCTACCCGACATTTACTTGCAAAGTAATATTATGATAGGGCAGACAAAGTGACATGTTGAACAAACCTAGTTTAAGATTATTTTGATAAAGGCTAGAGATTATTTGGGTGCTGTTGTGTTAGTAACCGGATGGAAGTTATAAGTGTGATGATGAAGACCCGATGGAGGTCAGAGAATAAGCCCTGCAATATTTTGATGATATTTCAATTATTTGAATGAGTGTGGGTGTTATTCAACATGTCAGCTTTTCTTTAAAATTAGATTTTCAATAAAATTTGTAATGATTTTGACTAAGTTAGATAGGAAGTTCAGAGGTCCGTTTAAGGTAGCGAAAGTTTTGGCGGGTGATCGCTATACGTTTAAGATTTAAACTCTAATCGTACTTACAAGTATGCCCACGTTCGCATACGAAAGATGCCTCTAAGTAGTGTTCCTAATGAGTTAAACGTAGAAGATGGTGAAGAGAAATATTCCACCGCGTAGTAGAGCACATACCATGGCTATTTGGTCGAAGGGCACGCACTAGTCTGTAGTCGTAACTGCAACTCGGTGTGGAATTGTTCAGGGCGCGATGAGCAGCTAGTGGTGTACCGTGGTTATTTGGTCGAAGGGCACGCACTAGGCTGTAGTCGTAACTGCAACTGCATGTGGAGTTGTTCAGGGAGCGATGGGCAGCTAGTGGTGTACCTTGGTTATTTGGTCGCACCACACGCACTAGTCTGTAGTCGTAACTGCAACTGCATGTGGAGTTGTTCAGAGCGCGATGGGCAGCTAGTGGTGTGGCGGGGACCGGGGTCTCGAAGGAGACTATTGTTGTGTTGGTCATGTATTGACCTGCGAGTCGCGGACTCTAGATGAAGTGTTGGTCGTATCACTTGAGGTGATGACGATATGGGTGGCTTGAGTGTCACTAGCTGTTGTGGCAGCCGGGCCATGAGCATTGTATGTGATCTAAGTTGATACAGTCCTTGAACATTTACTACTAAGGCTTAGAGGAATCTTTTGTTATCGATGTTTGTTATTGCTTTTATTAAATTATGGTTAAGTAATGCCTTTCGATAAAAATGTGGTCAGAATTGGCCGAGTGGAACATGTACTGCTGTTGATTTTTTTTCGGTTACAGGTTAACACACAAGGACATGTACAAGCAGAATGGCAGTGTCGGACAGCGTTGCACTCTTTGGAACTCCTGTACGAATAATCTCTGATCAAGGACGGTGCTTTTCGACTGGGTCACATCACCACAAGCTATCAAAAGAAACTGACTGCAGTAACAGCCGAGTTGAGATGCGAGTGGATGTCTGTACCATTAAGCCAGCTTCAGATCTATTGTCTACCAAATTTGGTGAGTCGTTTTCATTTTGTTTTGACTCGGGTACTGAGTGTTTCCCTGGTAAACAACAGCAAAAACGGTTACATTGTTAGGTATAGCTCAATCTAGTTTACAATGTTTTGAATACGCTCACGATAGGTTAAGAATGATGCCAGTAGGTCATGTACCAGTCAAAGTAGATGGTGATCACAGTGGTGATGAGCAAGCCTAAGTAATGGGAAGCACGCGAGTAGGGGTTCTCTATCGGCCGTAGTAAAAAGTGTGTAGTCATTGGGTGATGCACACGGATCCATGCGATGGATGTGTGAGAGCAATGCGATTGCTGGTCGGCTAGAGAGCCGTGGCGTTAGAGTGGTTTACTCGTGTGTGGGTTTCCCAGGTGTCGAAGGTTCTTAGTGAAAATGATGATTGTTAATGTGGATAACAATGGTACATGGCTCTGGTCGATGATTTTCGCTATTATTAGATAGTCAGTTTGTTTACACGCTGCGCGTTATGATAAAAGTAGTTTTGATAATACGTACATAAGCAAGCGTGAGTAGGTAGTCTGTCGGTAAATTCGTTCTTATTGAGAAATAAGAGCGTAATCAAACTAAGCTTGACGTGAAGTACAAAGGGTTTTTCAAAGTAATGGAAGTTCATAATGGAAGTTCACCCCTTAAAATTATTGTCTGTTAATAGAACCTACAAATACGCTCATGATCGAATTGGAAGGATGCCTCAAAGCAAAGTACCATCTTAGCTTATTTGTGACACCGAGTCTGATGTAGAAAGCGCCGATGAAGGCACGTCTACCGGGGGTAGTTAAACACACACACCATGGCTACGTATTCGGCCGCACTACACGCTTCAGTCGTAGTCGTAACTGCGATTCAATGGTGGGTCGTTCAGGGCGCGATGCGCGGCTGGAGGTGTAGGGTTGAGGTCTGGGTCTCGTGGAGACTACTTTGGTTTGGTTGGTCTGTGGAGACCAGGACGTAAGCGTAGTACAATGCGATGCTACAATGAAAGTTTAATGCGCTGCCGAGCAGCTGGGCCATGATGTGCGTGTGTGTGAAATTAATTGAGTTTACTATACCTGTAGTATCGTTTGGTTATCTTGGATTTGAGGCATCTGTTCTATAACCCGCTCTGTAATTAACCTGACTATAGTCAGGAGTGGCCGAGCTATGTGATACTTTGCGTGTATGTTTCTTTACAGATTAACACACGAGGACGTGTGACTCGTCAGATTGGCCGTGTCGTCGCAAGCGATATCAAGACGACAAAATAATCAAAATACTACTTCCGGTTGATTTCATAATATTGGTCAAACCGGAACTTAATTCTCATTGGTTGATGATCGGTTAGTACAGTGAACGCCGTGAGGTGGCGCTTTAACTTCGCGCCATTTTCTACACGTGGACAGAGCCGATTGGAGAGCGGCCGGCATTCGACTTGCGGAGCTGACGCCAGATGGTTGAGACCATACAATCGGAACTGTCATGTTCACCGTACAAACCTTTGTTTCTTAATGCTCATAAAGTGATTGTAAATTACCGAATAAACGTAACTGTGATTTGTGCTTCAAACTATGTTTTACTGGGTTGCCCGAGTACCCACCTTCCTCATGGAACCCGTACCAAGAAACTATGATGATGGCCCTGTTATCGCTACGCCCACGCTCGCGCCGACATATATAATATCAACTGGGCTAAGTCCATTAACGGCCGAACCCAATAAACTATTTTCAGTTAAAGACACATCGCTACTGATGATAGTATAATCATATCTGTCGTTGAATGTCGTCTCACAAACATCAATAAAGGCTATCTGTCTAGCGACAACAGTAGATAATTATGGTTCTTTAAAGGTTCTATACTTTCCACTTCCCGTGCGTTCCGACGTACTCCCGTGCGTACGAGGAGACTTCTTCATGCATCCCGTTGCGTAATTGTAAGGTTATGCCCATGACTGTACTTTCAAGGATGTAGAAGACATCCATGCTTCGCAAACGATTTCATTTACAGTGGCCGTTGTTACCCTAGACATCCGTCCGTCGAGGTGTTATTAATTTCCGCAAACCACACAGTCCATTTTATTAAATATTGAAGTCCGCAATTTCATAACACGAAAAGTAATAAAAGAAAAGTGTCTACTGCATTTATTACTTACTTATATAATAAGGAGAGAAAAGATTTATTTTTTGTATGTCTGTTTGTTACGCTTTCACGCTAAAACGGCTGCACGGATTTATAAGAAATTTGGCATTGCGGTAGACCATAACCTAGATTAGGACATAGGATACTTTATATCCGGATATTTCTTCGGGATCGAGACTTATGCGCATGAAACCGCGGGGCGCCGCTTGTTACTTATACCTATAGTTAGTTATTTTGAGATAGACACACAGATAATACGTATGATTTACTATGTTTATTCATAAGACCCCCATTTATTAAGATCACCTAACCTAACATCACTGTATCCTGTATTCTCCCTAAGGCTACGGATACGAAGTCAGCGGGCGCGGGGCGTCGGCGACGGCGGCGCGGGGAGCGGCGCGTTTCAATGCATAGATTTATATGGAACTGGCCTCGAAGGCAGCGGCGCGGGGAGCGGCGTACGAGCGCTGCGCAAGCACCGCTTGCGCGTCTGCATTGACGTAGTGTTGTGCATTTTATTTTTTTCTTTACATATAACGTTACGAAGAAAAAAATGTTGTCGTCGCTATTTAGACATTTCGTTCGCGAACTAAGACACTAATTTTTCATACCACAACACTACGCCGCTCTAACGCCGCGCGATCTGCTTGCCCATTGGCTTCGAGACCGGTACACTAATTGCGTAACACACTATTACTCTCAATTTGAATAATTTTGAAGCAACTTTCTAATCTATTGCTCCATATGCTCGAAAAATGTGTTTGCTCAACAACGTAAGTAACGCAATGAAAGTTGTTCAACTGTCAAAATGAAAACCATTGCTACTGATAGTGTGTTACGCAATTACCCTGCGGGTCTGCGTTGCCGCGCCGCTACCCGCGCCGCCGCCGCTCCCCGCACCGCCGCCGCTCCCGCCCCGCAATCGCTGACTTCGAGACCGCGGCCTAAGGGCACAGTAAATATACAGTAAAACATCTTCATACAAACGTGCCGCTCTCGGTTTGAATGTGTGCGTGCGCGCCGCGCGCCATGTCGGCACGCGATTTCACGCACACGCTAACATAATATATGGGGGAATAATGTGGCGGCAGTGCGGGCTGTGCAGCGCGACTGTGAGCACGCGCGTACGCTACATGACCGCTTGCGTTCGTCAACTCTCGCCGGCGGCGGCCACTTACTCGTAAATTACGAGTATCATGACTTCAAAAAGGGGAAAAAAATATTGTAGTGTTTTCGGGTGCCTCAATAATGATTTCGCAAACCCGGACTTATCATTCTTCATACTTCCTACTCAGCCAGAAATGGAAGTACCTACTTATACTTAAATATTATTAGAAAATGTGGTATTGTATTGTTTATTTCACAGTTTATTTGTTTTATTAATAGCGTAGCCGAGTCGCATTTTTCTGAATACTATGTTTAGAGCTAAAGTTTATTTTAAGAAGTCTAGTTTTACTATAAAACGGAGGATTGAGTACGAAACATCGTTTAGGTAAACGTATTTGTCGCGTAGGTATAGTTGTAATAAGGGCAATTTCACAATAATTAATATTGCAAATTAATTACTTTTGAAATTATTATTTTTTCTATTGTCTGATGTGTTGTTCAATCCAAATATGGTTCCAGTAGTCTGACGATCGACTTATTTAGTCGAATACTTGTGTGTACATCGACTTATTAAGTCGATGCGCGTATCGTCGTCTAAAATGTAAACAAATTTCGTCAAAAATAATTCTATCCCGTTTATACTTGAGCATAGTGTATCCCGTTTATACTTGAGCTTGTTCGAAAATATTAACTAAAAGTAAAAGTGACAACCCTGGGTATCAACGCAAGAGTAGGCTAATAACTCGGCGGGCGGCCTTAGATAACCTACTGTATATTTATTTACTGTGCTAAGGGTTATGCGTTTCTATAGTACACTCAAATTCACCAGTTATGCTTAAGGCGCGCGCGAAATCCGACGAACCTGTTGTCATCAACCGGGCATAAATCTAGACTCGGGGCTACTGCTGAGAAATTCCTGAAGAAAAAAACTAGTCACACATTGACCGACCTGGGGATCGAACTCAGGACCTCATGGTCGGCAGTAGCGCTTACGACCACTAGACCAACGAGGCAGGCGACAAGCTATTTATTACCACTGAAAAATAAATAACATGGTCGATACTACCGTAAAACGGGGTTAATAGGAAATGCAGGGGTGAATCGGGATGAAACTTTTAAATGGATTTTAATGTTGTTTGTTGCCAACAAGGACACATAATCGTTAATTATAATATATATAATATAGTAAACACATTAGAAACCTTCTGGCAAAAACGATATTATTTGAATGTTAAAATCCATTTTAAAGTTTCGCCCCGATTCACCCCTGCATTTCCTGTTCACCCCGTTTTACCGTACTGAAATCGATCCTTTTTTTTTTAATCCTAAAAAAAATTTGCTGCTTTGCAGATTTACACAAAAGTTAAAGACAAATCGCAAATAAACAACATTGCATTTGATTGTGTCGTCTGACAGTGGTTCAAAATCAAATATAGCGCAAACTGAACTTTAAACTAAGTAAATGAAACTTTGTCTGATACAACGCCTCAAGCCGCACGACACTTGACTCCCAAAGCCGCAAGCCAAAGCTTTAACCCGGGTATCTAATATTAAGGTTTGCTTGTTGTCTGTTTGTTTCACCTCAATCATGGATATTGTGTAAAGTAGACTTGATTATTTTTAACTTGATCTCACAAAATTTTAAGGGGGTTGCGCTAGGTATCCCGTGAAATTTAATATACAACGTGTAACGTTAAATGTGCAAAACCTGAAAATAGTTTGATCAGAATAAATTGAACCACTTTTTAATATAGGTCACATTTTCCAAAAAATATTAATTAAAAACGTTGCCGTGTCTATTTATTAATAGGCCAAGCAAGCCAATGTCAGCGCGGCGCAGCGGCTCGGCGACGACTCCTCCTTCGATAAAGCGTCGTCGCAGACGCAAAAAACGATCAGAATGGTCAGTAAAACTACAACAGCACATAAAACCCTTACAATTTTTTTAATGACTTATTTTCTCTCTGAAATATGTCAATTGAATTAAAAATCAGTTGGGGTGTCTGAGATTTTGCGAATTTAACGTTACACGTTGTATATGTCATGAAATACATATTAATTCCATAGGATTAAATGAACTGAGAGGGTTGTATTGATGATTTTAATGATTATAATTCTGTAAAGTCACATTAGTTACGCTCGCGAATCATATTTTAATCAATATAGAACCTGACATTAGCATGCAAATTGCAAAAAACGTAAGACAATTTAAATTTCCTGTGCCACTCCAGCGCTTCCCTTGCTAAACTAGTGTTCATAGAAAGTTTACAGACTTGAAATCGAAATCAAACCAGCGTGTCGATTCTGTAAAAATCTCACCGTGAAAACTTGCGTGGAGTGAGCTGTCAGTGTCATCCCACTGATGCTAGGGATTGACTAAGCAAACCTTTACAATCATAATCGATATTATATCTTTATTATATTTTTATGCTAATTCTATTGATCATTTTATATAATTTTTGCTTGGTCAATCCCTAGTATTAGGTGGGATGACACTGACAGCTCACTCCACGCTCACTTCACCTAAGTTTTCACGGTGAGATGGTTACAGAATCGCACTGCAGGTACTTAACAAAATTGAAAATGGTCGACAAATCGAAAGTCTACGTATACAAGGCTTGCATTCAATAAGAATTGAAACTGCATCTAAACGCCGAAATATTAACAAAATTTATTTAAACATTGTTACAATTATTACCTTAAAATTAGTTTAACATAATAATTTTGTGGGTTTCTGTTGGTGACATTCAATTTTTTTTGTATGCGGTGGTCCCCAAACTAGGCGGTGCTTGTATCTTGGGGACCTAAATCTTTACAAGGAATCTTCTAAGTAACAGCGACATAGAATTATAGAAGCATTTAAGTAGGCACCTTGAATATCACCGCACAGAATATCACCGCACAGAATATCACCGCACAGAATATCACCGCACAGAATCAAGTCCCGGCTTTAGCAAAGCCCCCAGTCTGACATAAGTTGGCAACTTAATAAATAGCTCCGAACGGAGCTAAGCTCAGTAAGCACACATGATTAATCAAAAGTTCAACTTTAACCATTCTAGACGTAATTTAATGGTTCGTAACAAAAACTCATTGCACACACGGCGAATTGAGCATAAAGTAAGAAAGTTTCTGTTTAAAGACTTTGTCGTACAGTTGTGTGGAATTTGAGAATGCGTCAGTGACGCCAGATGTTTCGTTTTTTACCTAATTTAGTATTTTAGTTGACAAAACATTACTATTTTGTGGGTTTTTAAAATAAAATAGCAAAACAGAAACTTAGTCAGAATCTCAATGTTGTTTTTTTTCCCTAGACTTGTCCTTATATAGCGACGTTTTGGCAACTAAAATTTTAGCTTTGAAAATTATATAAAATGATCAATAGAATTAGCATAAAAAAATATTACGGTGACATTTTTACAGAATTGTCATGCAGTGTACAAAAATAAGTGTAATCATTAGTACGTGCAGTAATTAGTTGTTTACTGAGCATTAATAAAGTTGAAATGCTAATAAAGATTTACATAATATAAGATATGACTTTCAGAAAGTGTTTACACATGGGTTTTATTTAATAATAATAAGTTTATTTATTTTTTATTTTAGTTTTTTAAAGAGGAGCGGGTGAGGCTTTTAAATCTACTCATTGGACTATTATAGGTGTCAATATTTTTTTGAAAGTAGGTAGCTAATCGACAGGCGGTTTTTGAAGAAGTAAGTAAGCCTGTGACTATTTTTTTATAAGCATCTATCTACCTACATTGCTATTAATCAGAACGAATAAACTATAAAATGACGTTAATAAAGTTACCACTTTCTCTTGAAATCAGTGCTAAAATTGTAGACTTGCTGACACTCGCAAGTATGTACCTACCTAAACAGTTTTTTTGTGAGTTTTATATTTATCCTCCTTCCGTGCCGCAACTCGACAGAGGTACAGATGCCAGCACATCAAGCTACTACAATCTGTCAGATTTCTTTAATCGATTTTCAACTTTATAACTAAAGCATAAGGTTCAAAGTTGATTGGGAAAATCTGATAGTTTCGGGTAGCTTGATGTGCTGGCGTCTGTACAACAAACAAACGATAATTAAAATAATTGCACCCGTCCATACGATCCCAGCTCTACTTAAAAGCTTGTGAACGATAAGTCATAAAGGCTTTTATCGGTTTTTACATCCGAAGTGTAGTGCACCCTCGGGCTATGTGGAATGACGATCTTCACAAGTTCGCTGGTAATAAATAAGTTTATAAAAGTTAAGAAATCCCGTTATCATACATGGAGGGGCAAATCTGAACAGTAGAAGATCGGTCAGATCGGTTGGACTATAGTCTGACCGGAAACATCGGCCTCCTCGGGAGTGTGCTGTAATCTACGACGCGGGCCCAATGCGGGTTGCAAGATGTCACATGTCTTCGAATTTATGGTTCTAGGACATGTCGGTTTCCTCACTATATTTTCCGTCACAAATCTATGATAGGCACAATATTTAATATATTCTAGACCAATTATTTGTTAATAAAACAGCCTTGAAAGGGTGTCAGAGCTAGTAACGTAATAAACCCTTCATAATACAACAATTATGCTTCAACGGCCTCTCAAAATCAGCTCAACATTACTTATATATTCGTAGATTACATTATCCCTTTCAGCTTTGCTGAAAAAGGATGAAAAAATGCGACAAAACTAGCGTCAGTTTCGTAATTATCTCGTATACCTTCCATTGTTAGTGGAAAAAGGAAGTCGTAATTGAACCGACTTCAAAACATTAGTGTATTGACGTGAAGCAATCGGCATTTACGGACAAGAGGCCAAATTACATGTCCAACACAAAATAGATGAAATTAACTAACGTTTCAGTAACTGCCTATCGTTTATTCTCTTTTGTATAACTACTTATAAATTACTAATGAAAATACTGGATTATGTTCTATGTTGTCAAAGTTTCGATCCTCTTATTAGAATGTCAATATTTTAAGCAGTTGAGAATCATAAACAATATATTAATTTAAACATGCTATAAAAAATAATATTTAATTGGAGTAGCCCTATAAAACCTTATGAAATGAACCATGAAACAATAAAAATGAAACAAGAATTGCCTACACCAACACCAAGAAGGCGAGCAGAGCACAATACGAGTACAGAAGACCGCACAATTTGGAGACGCGTTGATTGAGGGAACGACGAAGAAGAGAAGTAAGAAATACCCAAAAATACATGAAGTGTTAGTTCACATCTAGCACAAACTATGAAAAATCAAAGTTTGTGTTCTATCTACGTTTATTGTTACAAGTTTGCCCGGGCAGTTATAAGTATGACTAAAATACGGTATTGTATGTTTGTGGAGCTTTTACATGAAACCTTGGGTATTAGTGTATTTTTTCAGGATTCTAATTGGTGTTTTGTGTTTTTGAACTAGACTACCTTTCACTCAGAAATTGTTGAATAAAAATATTAAATTCATTCACAGGAAGTTAACGCATAGCCTAAAGCGTTGGGTTTAGAAACATTTTACACATCAGTTCCTTATACACGAAAATGAGCACTAAGGAATGATTTCTGTGTGTGTGTTAAATAGAGTATGAAAGTTTGTCATTTTTACCGCTGGGAACTCCCAACGGGGACATGACTTGTCCTCTCATAACTTTTTTTTCATTTGTTTCCTCATCGGAATCCGTTTTGTAAGTGATTAAGTATGACTAAATTATTAGCGAAGTGATAGTATTGCAGTTTTGTATGGAACAAGTTTTTTAATTTTTTCAAATGGTTACTAAAAGTTGTTATTCATTTAAACTTTTGCGAAGGATTTGCCTCCTTTAACATAACATCCTGTATAGTAATGAAATTTTGACCAAATAAACTCGAATCCCGATGATACAGAGTGAGGTGCAGCTGCAGAGCCAACTACTACAGCCGGTAGATTCTGTAAAAATCTCACCGTGAAATCATAAGTGAAGTGAGCACTTAATAGTATCAATCCCTAGCGAATTACAGCTCACTCCACGCTCACTTCACCCAAGCTTTCACGGTGAGATGGTTACAGAATCGCACGGCTGTTCTGCCTTTGGTAATAGCAGCAGCTAAGGCAGATCTGTCATTGGCAACAAATATTATGTATTAAATTAGCCGTGCCCTCGGATGTCGTAGTAGTGTCAGGGTATCTTTGTCGGTTGTATTAATTAAGGGAGCAAACTATTTGCATATAAACAAACCGATTTAATTTATTTTGATTGGAGATTGTAATGAAGTACCCACGGTTCCTTTGTTGATATTTCGCAAGATTTGGACGGAGAGACGTCCTGAGTCAACGAATTCTAATTTTGTCCGAAATTATTTGTAAGGCAATTGGGAGATAGGTACTTAAATTAAAACCAATTGTATGTAAAAAAAAAAAAAATTATACAAAAACATTTTTTTTTTTTTTTTTTATATAAATCTCTTACAACAATCATATAGAGTAGCACGAATAAAAGATTAGGAATTAATATAATATTACTTAGTAAACGTTAAAAATTGCCACCAGACTGACTTCTATCTCTCAGTACTGAAATTTCCACATCACTGATCAATGTGCAGACTTTCATCCGTACCTCTGCAATCTTCTCTGGCGGGAAATTACAAACAATATCAGCCATACTGGAGAAAAAGTTATGGATAGGGGATTTCCCTGTTGGACAAGTAGCTTTAGTAACCAATTGTTGTAAAATTACATTCCTTTCTTCTCTATCCTTTTTCAGTTCATCTATTATTGAGTCTATCTTTCGTTTCATTGGTCTTTTTGGCGGTGGGATTACATTTTGCTCTAGAACGGGGAAATTTTGTGGTGCAGGCAGTGACTGACTGGCGTCATATGTAGCAGACATAACTGTTGGAATTGGAGTATATGTTGGCTGCTCTGCGTTGCTGTTACTTGATGTTCCTATTACGAATGGTGACTCTGACAATGGAACGTCTTCAGATGAATCGAACTCTTCCTTCACGCACTCGAAAGATATCTCAATAGGATCGTGCGTAGCATTGTCCATTATGTAGGTGCTCGAGGATTCTCCTTCATCATATGATTCTGACAAGAAGTTAAGTCTCTCGTCATCGTACTTGGAATATGAAGTGGCGCTTCCAGTAATCTTTTTCTTTTTATTTTTCATATAATTGTCTCGTATATTGCGCCATTTTGATTTACATTCTTCAGCTGTAACAAACAAACATTCAATATGTTTCAAGTTATAGCGATATTATGATACACGGAGAGAAAAATCTTATAAAAATGACTGTGCTGTCTCATAATCTGAGTGGATTTGAGTGGTAATGGAAAAAATATCATGCTAGCACGGTAAAACTTTCTATGCTGCACAGTAAAATTTATTGGACTAATAGTGAATTTTTCCCAATCTCCCTTAGAAAATTTTCTGTAGATGTCACTTGCAATCACTTTATAGTGACGAGCATGGTAATTTTTCTAAGAATCTTCTCTCCGTGTAGATAAATTAAGTTTCTCCCCGGGATTGAGGGTAGTGGGTAGTGGTATCAGTGGGTCCGACTTATAGGTCGTGGGTTTGCACCCAAGCAATCACTTTACTTTGTGTAGTTTATTACATCACCACTATTTCTGCTCACATCTGCCTTGTAAATATCTTTGCCTGTCATTCATGCTCTTAACATGACCAAACCATCTATAATAAGCATATTATTATGAGCCTCAATGCCAGTGGAACTAGTCACGATTGCATTACATTTGTTTTTAAACTAAAACACAACCCCCTTTATAAACATAAATAAACGTTACCTACTTAAGTTATGTTATGATTAACGTCTGTTTTAAATGTCTCTTAACTTTAAACAATGTTTATAAATAAGGGGGACAAACATTGAATTATATGGAAACAGTAAATCAAATCGGCCTTTCATTCAAAACACATCACAAAACATGGTACGAGTGGCAGTAATATAAATTCATACATCGATTACCTTAAAATACACTCAATATATTGTAACGCATGACGCATTTTTAATGGGCAAGTGAGTAATAAATAATACTGAACATCCTGCGCACGCAGCAACTTCCAAGTAAACACGACAATTCCATAACAATACCAGAAATGTTTACTCTTCAGTTTAAATAACCCAGAAAAAAAAACTTTAAAGGTTGTTTTACACCGGCGAGGCGAGGCGTGGATGGGATGGGCGAGAATTAAAAAAAAATGTATGGCAAAATTTCTATCCACGTCCTGCCCATCTTTGGTGTAAAAGATGCGCGAGGATTAAAATCGAGATTTGTTAGTACAATATTGAACTTTATTGCTGTAAGAATAGAGTATTTATTTACTTTGTAAAACGAATATAGAAATCTCGCACCGGCCATCGAGACCGGACCCGCACGGTCTCTCTCTGTCAAGCGCTGACTTGCGATGTCTCGCGCTGGCATTCTCTGGCACGTGCTGGCACGCACCGGCTCGCTCCGACCAATCGCGAGACATCGCTGCATACTATACTCTCACAAAACGTAGCAGGCGCGTGAGACACGGCTGGCCGGGCGGCGCGTGGTAGCGCGAGGTAGCGATGGCCAGCGCGTGTCATCGCGAGCCGGCGCGAGGCAGTGCTGTATAGCGCGGCATAGCGATGGGCATCTTTCGGTATAAAAGGGTAAGCGTGATTTCAATTCTCGCCCATCCCATCCACGCATCGCCTCGCCGGTGTAAAACCACCTTAAGGCCGAACGAACGCGACGGTACTTAGCCTACTAATATGTATGTTCTGTGAACGCAACGGTATAATCCTCGTTAAACGTTTCTGCGCTACCTGGTAGTCGGGACAAACATTAGCTACCTACTGCAGCGACCCGTTCATTATTATAACATAATAATTATAATGGATTATAACTGTAGTCACGTAATTAGTAAGAATCATGCAAAACTTACGGCGAACAACATCTACAATCATTGCTTAACATAAGAGAAATTACTCACGTGTTTTATTTAGTACCTCGCCGATTTTGATCCAACAGTTGCCTTTTTTGACCATGTTCATAGAATTCTTTGCTTTATTGCGGTATAAAACTGGGTACTTCTTAACATTTTCAATCAAAGCGTCGTCAAACATACTCATTTTGTAGATCAAATGAAATAGAACGCTGCGCTCGCCGTCACGTTGCGCGAAGGTTACGACGTCGCCACGGTATGCGGCATGACGGCGGGCGGGTGGCATGTGCGGCGGCCATGACGCCCCCCGCTTCCTGCCTCAGTCGCCCCCTCGCCCTAACCGCAGGCAGACGCTCTGTGTGGCGCCAGTCGGACGAAGCAGCAACCAACCGTCATACGTAATATACAACATTTCACATCGCTTGAGCATTATTACAATTTGCACGCCGCACGCGTTGCGCAGCGGTAGGAAGATCAAAGTTTACGTTTTGTCAATACACAACTAATGCTGTTGCTGAACGTAAATGTATGACCCATAAATATAATATAACACAAACTCTGGCCTGCATTCCCTGAATGGGTAGGCAGAGGTGTGAATACGCTTGCATCTTGCTACTTGCCTATCTATTGTTTAAAAGTAATAGAGGCCGAGTCTACAAATGGTTCATCTTCGTAAAGATGCCCTGAAACTACTTGAAAGGTTTCAAGGGTTAGTAAGTCCTGAAGCACCATATTATTTTATGACACAAAGTGTTGACACCGCTACCTATAGCGTTCCAAGCAACACGAAAAAAGATATCGTTATAAAGAACGCATAATATATTCTGGGAAAATAACTCAGCCGGTCGATTCTGTAAAAATCTCACCGGGAAAACTTGCGTGGAGTGAGATGTCTGTGACATCCCCCGGGATTGACCAAGCAAATATTTACAATCATAACCGAGATTTTAATAATATTTTGTTATGCTAATTCTATTCGACTCGTCAGGACCAGTCTAGGAAAAAAAAAAGAAAAAAAAAACAACATTGAGATTCTGACGGAGGTTCTGTTTAGCTATTTTATTTTAAAATCCCACAAAATAGTAATGTTTTGACAACTAAAATACTAGCGATATACGGTGATATTTAAAAATATATATATACAACGTGTGCAAAACCTGAAAATAGTTTGCTCAGAACAACGAACAGAATTAATTGAACCACTTTTTAATATAGGTCACATTTTTCAAAAAATCTTCATTAAAAACGTTGCCGTGTCTATTTATTAATAGGTCAAGCAAGCCAATGTCAGCGCGGCGCAGCGGCCCGGTGACGACTCCTCCCTCGGTAAAGAGTCGTCGCAGACGCAAGAAAAGATCAGAATGACCAGTAAAACTAAAACAGCACAAAAAACCTTTATAATTTTTTTAATTACTTATTTTCTCTCTGAAATAGGTCAATTGAATTAAAAATCAGTTGGGGTGTCTGGGGTTGTGCGCATTTAACTTTACACGTTGTATATAAAGTGATCAATAGAATTAGCATAAAAAATATTATTAAAATGTCGATTATGATTGTAAATGTATGCTTGGTTAATCCCTAGTATCAGGTAAGATGACAGTGACAGCTCACTCCACGCTCACATCACCTGTTTTCACGGTGAGATGGTTACAGAATCGCACTGCTGTTTCCCAGAAAGTTAAGGTTAACCTGACTCACGTGTCGTTAAAGGGCGATACCTAAAAAAGAAACGATTTACCGAAATATTTAGTAGGCGTCATCAAATTGTTCATTTTCTATGAAAAAAATATCAACGTTTCTTCGTAATAGTGCGCGTTAACTTCTTTCTAAATTGATTTGTACCAGTAAGCTTGTGAATGAAATTGTAATAGGTAACGTTTTTGTGTCTTTTTTTTCTTTTCTCTTTGTTTCGTTTTTCTTTTTTTTTTTACATAATTTCTATTTTGTTTCGTTGTGTGGACACTTTAACTCGTACGTACGTAATCACTTAAGATACGGCAGCTAAGTATAATCCGCCCGTAACAGCGTAAAAGCCTACCGTAGTCAGTGAGCAACTTCCCGTGTCGACAAGGCGTGCGCAAACTTTGTAAATTTTTAATTCTGGTACAAAGCACTTCCTACTCTCTTCTTAAACATCATCATTATATTTTATTGCTCTTGTTTCGTGTTTATTATTCTATAGGTACAGGTTTTCCCAGAAGTCGACATCAAGCCGGAATCGAGTAATATAGCCAAGCAATCTAAGTTAAAAAAAAACTATGTTGTGTATTTTACTACCTGCAGTATTGCCTATCCCTTTAATTCATCCAAAGGTTGTCTATAAAAGATCGCTTTTAGCGATAAGACCGCCCACTTTGTCACCCTATGTAAAATCTTCAACATTAAAATCTGTAAGTAATTTTCATAATAAAGAATATTCTATGTATCTAAAAATTTTTTTCGAACAACAAAACCCTGGAATAGTAGCGTAACACATGCAGAAGCAGGCAGGTATAACAGTGCCAGGTGGTACCAGCTAGGTAATTAACTGTTTACTGATTCTGACTCATGCACTCCTTTTAACAACAAAACATTGAACTTTTATGAAACACCTACCGAAGCCAAATAAAAAAAGCAATAATCCTTCTTTTGTCTATCATTGAACCTCTCGACCTTATCGCTTCTGACGACTGTTTTGTTTTCAAACTATGTATATCGTTACCATGGTACTGATAGGTATGTAGGTACTATAAGTACGACATCGTAACAATAAATAAGTAAATAAATGTTTTATTCAGTATTAAAATTTGCGATATCTATAAGATTTACATGGTCACATCTGCCTTGTAAATAAGAATAGAGTAGAATAATTTCATTTATGAAATAAAAAATAAAAATATTATTAACTTTTTTTTTATCAACATGACCAAGCCGTCTAAGCTTAGACACCCATATTTTTTGTCACTTAGTGCATCTTCTTTTAAACTGCAACATCGACTTATAACATCATTTCACTACACACCACACATTCTTCGTAAGGAACGCATTTCCACATAATTTATTCTACTTTCTTTCATGCTTCGTTTCGTTTGTCACACCCAACATTTACTTCCTTATATAAGCGTAGGCATCATTGTGAACAGCCAGTAGATCGCCAGGAGAGGACGCCCTCGAAGGACATAATAGTGGACTTATTGGTGATTTTCTTCAGAAAGCTCAGGTGCTTAGTACTCGAAACCGACCGACTCGAAACTCGAAAAATATGACCGAGCGTAAACGGAACAAAAGGAGTAAGTATCTAAGAGGTGGAGTTCTGTAGATTCTGCCTAAGCCCATTGGAAAAAGGCATTTATGTTATAGTGTATCTGAAAAGAGCCCATATTTATGGCTTATGAAAAATAATTCGGTTCCTAAGACATAAATGATGCTACGAAAGATCAAAGAATATAATCCTGAGACCAGGGGCTTTTTAAGCCAAGTAATTAAAGACCGCAGAGATTTATTTTTGCAATCAAATAAATGAAAACATGGCGAGTATGTCTTGGATTTTTAGGCCTCCTAGTAAAGTTTTCGTTTAAAGTTATGTTTCTAGAAATTAAATTAAATTCATTGTTTATTCTGTAAATCAACTTCAAAATCCTAATTTTATGTTGTGTATACTATATAGATACTAGGTACACTAGGTACTTAAATTAAATAACTATTTAACAAATAAATACAAAAACAAAAGGACACTTAGTCGTCGAAGTACTCGTCCGCATCGCTATCATCCGGAAACGTGCCCAGAAATCTGGCAGCATAGCCACGTTGAATGGCCATGCTAATTCTTTGGCCAAAGAATGACCACTTTCACACTTCATGTTAAATAAATAAAAAATAAGCTAGATTCAATATGTGACCGCCCCTGAGAAGAAATGGCAAAACAAACTCAGGGGGGCGAAGTCTCTTTTTAAATCCAGACATAATCTTGGTCAGATCATGTGAAGACCATGTAGATTAGTGTTTGAAATGGTCTATAATATGTATAATCAAAGATAGACGTAGTGGTGGTACCAAAATAGTAGATATTTTTTATTTTCTCATTCAAAATTATACATTTTCATGAAAGCTAACTCAATCCTCTCAAGTCGATAGATACTTTAGCGACTACAATTTATAATCAAGGTGACATAATTCCTTGCCATTTCGTCTAGAACAGGGCTGTCCAAACCAGATACGATCCAATGCCTAGGCTAAATAAATCCTGGGGGCGAAAATCGATGAACTCTTGAAAGGTGTTTTTCACAGACTAGTTGCCTACGAATGTGTTTTTTTTATAATCGTCCAATTAAAAAAAAAAATGGAGGTTCGTTGGAATTAGGTCTAATGAGTAGACGAGAGACGATGAGAGCTTCCAGTTGAAGCATCTGTGATTTTGACAAGGTCCTTTGTGCGGTTATTGACAAGCGTAATATTTTAAAGGAGTGGATTAGAGCCATTTACTTTTATTGGTATTCTTATTGGCAACTTACTTTGTTTAAATTTTTACAGGAGTACTTAAATTTCAACTCCGAAGCGTTGAGTCAATGACTGAATTTCTATAGAACGTCTAAATCAGTGCACTTCCATTAAAACGGCAAAGGTACAGACGCCAGCACATCAAGCTACTACAATCTGTCAAATTTCTTTAATAGATTTTCAACTTTATCACTAAAGCATAAGGTTCAAAGTTGATTGGGAAAATTTGACAGCTTCGGGTGGCTTGATGTGCTGGCGTCTGTACATAATAAAAATAGCGATTAACAAAACTTTTTACAGGTAAAAGACCTAATTATGTCGCGGGCCGCAAAAAGTCAAGCGAGGCGGACAGCCCTGGTCTAGAAAAAGACATTTCGTTTTCAGTCATCCGCAGATGCATTTTATGAAATGAAAGTTCAAATATCACACAGGCTTAGCTCCTCGGGATAAGTAATAAACTTTTACGACTCTTTAAAATTTCCAAATCATCTATTTTTATGAGTATTCCAGAAGTCATTTGCGGTTCAGTCACAGCTCACAGCAGAAGCGAAGAGAGAAAATTATATGAATGTAGATAACTTACTTACGTTGAAGGAAAATTATGTGAATGTAGGTAGGTACGATGAAGGAAATTTGCCATTTTTAACACGCTTTTATTAGCTTCACTTGTATGTTTGTTTGTTTGTTTGCAACTGACTCGTTTGGGCGCGATTTTGCCCCACTTTAAGCGATCAGAGTTACCTTAAACGTTGTAGAGTTATCAACGACCGACGACAAGACAATATTTTGATAAAAAAAGTGGAAAAAAAAATATAGTTTAAAAAAACTAAAAAAAACACGTTTTAATAGCAAATCGAACTAAAATTAGAAAATAACTTTTAATTTACATTTTAATCAACTGTTATAAAAAGTATACTAACTCAATATGTTTCAATAATTTTCAAAAATTCTAAAATAAAAATAAATTTATAAAAAGAAAATTAATTTTATTGTTAAAAAGCGTGGGGTACAAGCGCGGGGCACTGCCAACTTTCAAACACTTTAACCGACCTGTGAATCGAACCCAGGTCGGAGTCGCGCTTGCAACCACAAGACCAACGGGGCAGTGAGTACTAAGTAATCTGAACATACTTTCCACTGACCCTAGAGAGACCACCGTTTTAAGACGATTAAAATTGCACACTGCGCGCTGTATTAAAAAAGAATATTACGCTGTAGTGTATAGGAAATTATTTCAGCCAATCATTTACTTGATGTAATTGCTATGCTTACCTTTTAATGGCATATCTCCAGGCTCCTGAACGAAGATAAAATAGGGGCTCGAGAACCGATTAATGTCAACACAACAGTTGTAATCTCTGTGGCTTAACTTAAGGTATTTTAAGGTTTGCTAACTTTTACAATTAACTTTTCCTTCGTAACTTGGGTGGGCTTGAAAAGCTCATTTGTGTTTCAGTAGTAACAGAATTATGGGGGATGTAAAGATCTCTGTTTTCAGTTTTTCTGGAATAAAGTTAACGAATTTATCTAAACTAATATCATAAAAAGAAAAGATTTGATTTTTTACATGTGTTTTTGTTCAAAACGGCAGAACGGACTTGAATATTTGGCTCCATGGGTACATGACCTGGATTAGGGCATAGGATACTTTCTATCCAGATATTCCCACGAGATCGAGACTTATACGGGTGACACCGCTGGGCGCAGGTCGTATCCAAATAAACATAAAGATTGGCAAAAAAGGAACAAATATAACGCACATGAAATAATTAAAATAAATGAAATGCAGTGGTAACTCGGGTTTGATTCCTGGCAGCATCAGTTACGATTTTTGAAAAAAAAAAAAAAAACTCTTCATAGTTACTTATAGTCAGTAATTTACACAAATGATATTAAAACTTACATAACACACTAAACAAAATCAATTAACATTGATACTTGGGTAAAAAAAAAAATCAGGTAACTAGTCTGAAACTAAGTTACATAAAGAACGATAAAAAACGAATGCGAATGCGAAATATAGAAGACTATTTTATGAGTCAGTACCTACTCAATATTGTATGACAGAAAACTTCTTACATCCAACTCCACGAAACTTTGCGATTTCGTTTCTCATCTGACTTTTCCCAAGAATCACCCTTTCCATTCACATAAAGTTCATGAAAAACGAATGCTTAGTAGATATCTACTCCATTTATTATAACTTAGTATTAAACTAAACTAGCCCAGACACAAACGTCTTTTGAACCATCTCCAATCCAACTCGTTAATATTGACGTCGTTTCAGAAAAATTGAAAACGTCTATCTCTACTTATCTAATAAAAATAAGACAACGCACTGCTTATACCGCTGGGTCTAGAGGCATGGAATTTTGCACAACAATCCCATATGGTAGTGTACAGCCTGCGTAGGTGTGGCATGAGGAGAGAAATGTACCTATAACATTTGATTTTTTTTTAAATAATTTTCTCTGTCGGAAATCGAACCCGTTGGATTCGGAAAATAAAACACTTTCTATATATACATATTATTGTACTGTATTGTATTTTCCGTCGTGCTCTTGTCACCGCCCGGGTGCCAGCTGTTTTAGAACCCAATGGCTTGGCGCGCGACGATGGGAAGAGACCAGACGGAATGACCATAATGCCTTGGAAGGTAGGTAGGCCTTTGGTGTGGGATGCAACGTGTGTCGACACCCTTGCGCCATCCCATCTACCAAGCACGGTGGGCTGTGCTGGTGCGGCTGCTGCAGGTGCGGAAAACCTCAAACGGCGCAAATACTCCAACCTCTTTGGAACTTATTTGTTCGAGCCGTTTGGGGTTGAAACACTAGGGCCATGGGGTCCGAGTGCCCACCTATTATTTCGGGATATCGCCAAGCGGATGGTCGACTTTTCACGTGACCAGAGGGCTGGCCTATTTTTTGGCCAAAGAATCAGCATTGCCATACAACGTGGTAATGCTGCCAGCCTTTTGGGCACGTTTCCTATTGACAGCGATACGGACGAATATTTTGATGCCCTTTGATTATTTGCCCTCCTCTTTACATACTTGTACATATTATTATTATTATTTTAATAATAATACAATTACTGTATTGTATTGTGAAGTAATGTCTAATGGGAAACTGTAAGAAATGATGATTTTTAAACTCAAATCAAATTACCGTATTTAAGTTTATAGCATTAGTGCAAATACACACGAACGACACGCGTCGACGACATATACTACTGCATCCACCATACGCGTCGACGTCAGCTTTCGACACACGTCGTAGCTAGCCGTCAACGCGTCGGCGCTTGCTGTCGACGCGTGTCGCTCGTGTGTATGCACACTAAATTCTAAACTATATACCTCAGCGCTCGGTATCGTTAGTGATACCGGCCCTAATTCTTAGCATAAGTTTACTTTTTGAGAATTTTATTAAATAAGAACACTTCTGCTTAAACCGCCAGCTGTGAGTTAGCTTAGATTAAGTGTAAGATCATAAATTACAGTTCTATTTTTATCGATAAATACAAACACATTGTCAATAAAGCAACGTTATTGAAATCTAAATTTAAAAAATATGAAGGAAATAAGTGCCAATTTTCTTCGTCAGCAAAACAAAATTATATGTAAGTAGTTTATGTATAAGTCAAATATGTAACACCCTATGTAGGTATATGTCTGGGGTTGAAAATGTGTCTACAACTTATAGTTACAGTACATCTTATAGTTTCGGATTTTTGTTTTGATTTGATTTGATTTGATTATCATCCACACACACGAATTGACAACCTCCTTCTTTTGAAGTCAGTTAAAAATAAATCGGTATCTCATGAGATTTTATTTCCTTGAAGCTGGCGTCCTAAGTACCTACAAGCTATGAGGCCTATTTAAAAAGAACTCACAAAAACAAACCACCACTAATAGGGGCGGTATGAGTAACGATATTGAGCGCAGGGGTTCATAGTTACGTTAAAACCTCGTAGAGAAAAGTGTTATGACAAACAGATTGGTAATTAAATGTTTTTGTAATATTTGTAGGTACTGTTACCTGTCTTTTCAAACTATACCAAAAAATGACGCACCTTTGAATATTTTTTTAAACATTAATATCTCGTTGGATAGCCCATAAAATGAGGATGTTTTTCAAAAATAACGTTAACTTAGTGTCATAGTAACTATTTTTTTAAAATAATCAACCATGTTTAGGGTGTACCCTGACTTGACGTAAACCCAATTTTCTTTTTAATCATTACGTTCAAGAGTTTAGTACAATATTTTCAAACTTCTGAATATCGAGAAATCTTCACAAACGTGTGGATAATTACAAAATTATGGCCACTTGTGGGTAATCATATTTCCTCATATTTGCAATCCGTCACATATTTACATATTCACTATCAGGACATGTAACACTATTGCAAAGAATAACTTTCATTCGGCCTGAATATTCTTTTAAAAATGAGCCAAATTTGAATTTTCAAAGGTTTCAGATTTGGGGAAAGCCCACACAGTTTCTTCGTTAGAATAGGGTAAGGCCCCACGATCATATGAAAATCAACGGCTCTGAGGATCACTTTGTTTTTGGCCCTTTTTTGAAATTTGAAAGTGGTCTAATGACCAAGGAGCTCCTATCTGAAAGTTTTTAAATATATTTTCGGCGTTCTCTCCTCATGCCACACCCACTCAGCTGTCAACTTTTCGCCCTGCATATGCTGGCTCAAATACCCTCTGGGCTCCCCTACCAATATGTAACCTAAGTGAGCAAGAAAGGATTTTTTGCAAATTCATCCTTAAAGGTGTTAAATAGGGAATGAATGTTTGTATGGAAGCTCGTCATTTTTGCCGATGGGAAATCCGATCGGGTGCACGGTCTGAGTGATAATGAATTTAAAAATAACAGCATAAAAAGAACATAAAAGTAAAAGGAACAATATCCTGAAAGTATTGCGAACCAATAGTTAATAGGTCACTTCTGTTCAATATTCTTCCGTTACGTCCTGAAATGTCGGGACTTCGTTAATTGCGAGCATTTCTGCCATCCATTAATAACGTTTATTGCTTTTTAATACCGACGCCAACTGTCTGCCCGACGGAAACGGATGTAGATAAATAACGTTGGGTGACTCGTGACTTCCTAAGTTTCTTGTTACACGTCACACAACACAATTTCATAATGACCCAGAGGTTAGGGCCTCTTCCTACGAGGTCGCAGGTGTGTATCTTCTTAATATCAATGTGGAATAAAACATATTTCACAAGTCCCTTTTAACACATTGAACGCCATGGTGGTCACCGGTGACCACCACTGAACTTTCCATATGGGCTGACGTTGATTCGCGATTTCGGAAAATTTTACAAGTTATATTTTATCGGCTCATAAGGTTCAAAATAGTCAAAAACCCCACTCTAATTATTTCTTATTACTATTCAAAGAATTAACTAAAATAATTGCTGTCGCTCACCGGTGACCACCATGGCGTTCAATGTGTTAAGTTAGACTTACAAGTGGAAAATCTCCATGGCTTCACATCACACGGTGATGATGAAGAAAACCCGTGTTAAATAAGTGTGATGATTTACTTGTTTCTTATCTACATGAGAAGAGGCATTTTGCTACGCAGTGTGACGCTTCAAAGCTGAAATCTGAATACAAAAAAACGGTACGAAGTCTTCTTTTGGTCGATTTTTATTGTATTTATCGAACTTTTTCGTTAGATAACATTAATCAGGCGGCCTAGGCCCATAACCTGGCAAAATAATAGAGTAAGTAGTTTAAATACTATTTATTATTTAACAATAAAACATAACAAGGCACGTGATTACTAAAAGTTTACTACTAGAGTGCGCGCAAAATAAGTCTGCGCACGGCCGAAATAAAAAATAGGCGTTTGCCGCCATCTGGACGTTTATTTCAGGTGTCAACCGAGTGTATTGTTTCCGTGTTTTCTAAATTAAATAATTGCCATCATTATGCTGAAAGTGATTAAAAGCTAGCATATAATCTTGAAGTCAAACGTCGCGCGCAAACTTATCTCGCGCGCACTCTATGAAAAGACTCACATGATATTCTCATAAATATGTCAAATGCCTATTGACGCCTGAAGGAGGGGCCCGTGGCTAAATAATAACAGTCGCACAGGTCGATCGGTCGGGTTAAGCTACGCTTGCCGCGGTTGGTCTGTGGATGGGTGACCATCTTTACATACCGAGACCCCTCAGTGCCTCGGAAAGCACGTTAAGCCGTTGGTCCCGGCTGTCATTCGCGAATCTTTGACAGTCGTTACGGGTAGTCAGAAGCCCGAAAGTCTGACAACCAGTCTTACCAAGGGGTATCGTGTCAACCAGTAACTGGATTGTGGAGGTCAGATAGGCAGTCGCTCCATGTAAAATACTAGTATACAGCTGCATCCAATCAGACTGGAAACTGACCCCAACGAAGTTGGGAAAAGGCAGGTAGATAGATGCCTATTGACGCCTGAAACATATCACAGGCAAACACTTGCTATGAAGATTTTACAAGGCGTTTGCATTCTTAGTATTTTCTAACAGTGGCCATATTATCTAAGACACGCTACTCGCAGCTATTTATACTTTTAAGTTGAAATTCCTTCCTTTATCATTACTAACACTCCTACCTTTTTAGACTGTCATGTTTATTACAGCAATACTGTAGTCACGCTGAAGCTTTATTTGTAACTAGGTTCTGTCCGTGGCTTCGTCCGCTAGAAGTTTCGGCCCCCGACCCACCACGTCGCATCCCATCGCCCGCCCGCGCTTTTACTTGGTTTTCGTAGCGTGATATTAGAAGCCTACGACCTGCCTCAAGAATTGGATTGTCAAATACAAAATAATTAAGTATACCTATATGTTTTGTTTTTGCATTTTTTGTCGTATACGTATCGAAAATGATCATCTGCGGGGTAATTGCGTAAAAAAATATCAGTAGGAATGGCTTTCATTTAGACAGTTCAACAATATTCATTGCGTTATGTAAGTTGTTAGGCAGACAAATTTTTAGAACATGCAAAGCAATGGTTTAGCAATATCCTTCAAAATTGTTCAGTTTGTGATTTATAGTGTGTTATCAATTAGGGTGCTGCTCTATGAATAACATTTTCATTTCATAGCTTCTGCCCGCGACTTCGTCTGTCTGGATTTTTTTATTTCCTCGATCCGACCCGTCGCATCGCGTCGCCTGCACGCGCTATTACTGCGTTTTCGCTTAGCCAAAAAGAACTTTTGACTTTTTTTCTTTCTGCTCGGAAGATTCGTATCGTGATGTTAGATCATCGTATGCAGAGAGATTTTTTTAAATCCGACTGATAGTTCCAGAGATTAGCGCGTTCAAACAAACTCTTCAGCTTCATTATTAGTATAGATAAATATTACTTCAACTATAGATAGTTTAAGAACAATCGTGCAACAGCCGTGCGATTCTGTAACCATCTCACCGTGAAAGCTTGGGTGAAGTGAGCGTGAAGTGAGCTGCCATTCGCTAGGGATTAACACTATTGAGTGCTCACTTCACTTATGATTTCAAGGTGAGATTTTTACAGAATCGACCGACAGAATTATGAAGAGGAAAACGAACCAACCAAGTATTTAACTATTTACCAAACAACCGATAGAATTCAATAGAACGACATCAAACTATATTAACAATTTATGTCAGCCAGTAGTATAATAAATAGAGACGGTCATCAATACGCGGGAAATCATAACACCGCGATTTAAAAAAAAATATGCATTTGGACAACGCCATCTATGGGTCGTCAAAACGCCTGCGAAAAGAATGTGCTAGAGCGGTATGAATGAAAGTTGTATTCGTGAATGTTTTAGCGTCATTTTGCGTGCTAGTAATTTCATACCTATTTCCGAAACTATATGACCTATTGACATACAAGGGGAAATCTTACATTTGCCTTAATTTATTTTGATAAGAACTATTATAATATTTAAAAATTATATATTCATCCAAACGAAAAAATACTTTTTTTTAAACATAAAAGAGATATATTTAAAGATAAAATATAAAAGATAGAAATATGGAGTCGCGAACTTTTTTCAGAATTATTTAAGGCGGTCCAGATTGCCATACATTGTTTTTAATTATTATTATACGAGTATGCAACTGTTTAGGCTGCGCATGCAAATAATTCTGTTTTAAGAGTTATTTATTTCCGACTTGCTAGACAAAAATTGTAATAGCTCAACTAAAATGCATGATATAAATATAATTTATAGCTTATAGCACTCCTGAATAATGTAGCTTTCTACCAGAGAAACATTTTTTAGAATTGGATAATTAGCTCCGAGGATTATCTTCCTACGGTATATATACGGACAAATTTTACCTATTTATAATATTAGTCAAGATTTATTTTCCAACTCATTAATCGGTAGCTACCGATTAATGAGTTGGAAAAACCTTTAGTGCTAAAACAGCTGTTTTAGCACTCTCAAGAGTCTTGACTAATATTTTGGGAACCGACCAATGTTTTATTAACGGCAATGTTTTATTTTCTAGGTAAAATAAATAAATAACCTAGATAAATGAATAAAAGAAACCTAATGTAAAAAAAATCTTTGTGCGTAGATATTCGTGTACTCTGGAGGCTTTACGTAAAATATTTACAGTTTCGATAAATAAAGCAAACTTTACACAATTTAAGAAGCAACCTAAAGCTTAGGAATCGTGTCGCGACAAGATAAATAAACATGAATTGCTTTTCTCTTAGCGAGGCTGTTTGCCGAAACCTTATTAATGTTGAGAGATTTGCACACAACTTCGCCATGTGCCGTATTATCTCGAGAACGCGACCAAAAGATATGCAAATCACCTCTGTTGAACGATGCTGCGTGCCTTATTCACCATCTACAGAAGCATTTAATCTTTGAATATTCTCAACTAGTCAGACGCAAATCAGGTGACATTAGAATTTTAATTAATAGAGCAGACGAATGACGCCATCGTCATCGCGAGACGTTTACTTAAATCAATTAACTGAGATTGAATTTACATCTCAGTTCTTCTTACCCTCACGACATCTTTAAACATAACGTTTCTTGTTACAGATGCGGCAACACATCGTCCCCGTGCTGTTGCTTGCGATGGTGGCACTCTCCTCGAGTAATGTTCTTCCAATATCCGTAACTGACTTCAACAGAGAACAACTCAGCTTTGATAGCCAGCATGTGAATGACAATACATTTAGTGATAGATTTCAAAAAAGAAATGCTCTTGATGAAATATACAAAAATTACGTCGCACACGAGAATAAACCACGATCCATGAATAAATTGGAACTCAAATATGCAGATGCGAACAATAATCAAAATGATGATATTTTCAATATTATCAGCGAAGGAGATGGTTTTCGGAAAGAGCAATGGCATAACTATCCGAGACAATTGGACCGCCTTCACTATTTGTATGAACACAATACGGGTAAAAGGAATTTCGACCCCGACCCTGATAAGGAATACACTGATGAAGTTGCACCTGATAATGAAGATATAAATGACAATACCAACGAAATCTACTTAGACAGTAACCCTAGTATGGATAATGTCTACGACGCACGGACAATTGCGACTAACCCCTTGTTACTACTTAAAATGCGTTTAGCAAGCTTGAATAAAAATATTTACAATGCAAATGCTCAATATGCTGAACTTATAAATTCTGCACTAAAATCTAATAATCTGAGAGAGGATGAAAAGAATGAATACAGGAATGATAACCCCGAAGTGAACGTCATAAAAGTTAAAAGGGAAGGCGTAGATAGTATGCAAAGTAATGAGTTAACAGGTGAGTTCAAACTATAAAATACGACCGTTACTTGACCAGTGGGATAGTTGCGGAACACACACACACAGTACAAACGGCTTTCATTTTGACAGTTCCACATTATTTCATTGTGTTATTGAAGTTGTTGAGCAGACAAATTTTTCGACCATATGAAGCATTGGATTAGCAATATACTTCAAAATGATTTATATTTTGATTGATAATGTGTTACTTAATTAGGGTGCCGGTTAGATATTTTGCTTATCACGTAATTTGTTTTATACGTATTTTCTTGAAATCCAATCGATTCGACAAAATCCTACAAGTTATTCGTTTTATATTTGATAATCTTTTGTGTAGAAAATTATATTTTTAGTGTAAAACCACATTATAATTTACATTACTGGAAATGGTTCCAAAACACAAATCCGTGCCGTACCTATATTCTACCAAAAAATATTATTGATGCATTCACCCACTTTCCAGCTATTCAATGAATATTGTTCTATATTCCAGACAACCCAACCCAGACCAGAGCTGTACACAAGAGGATTTTCTCGTTGTGGAGTCGTCTGCAGAGCCTCAACCACAAGGGGCACGAACTACAGCATCGTCGACACCTACACGCGTTCTACGGTCTACCGGACTCTGATGGAGGAGGTGCCCTCACGGCGCAGACCAGGGCGACACTCACACGACCACCCGGCTCTCCTCTACGATGGGGATAATAAACTATGACAGTTGAAGCTTTTATAAGTTCCAATTATTGATTTGCAGTTACGTGTTAGATAAATAAATGAGGAACATGATAGGAAAAACTTGAATGGAAGTAGCAAGATCGTAGGTCAACTCGAAAAATGTTAAAATAGTAGGAAATTTATCACTGGCTGAAACTATTCTGTTCAGTGGAAATTTATTTCTGTTCGACGTGCTTTTGTGAGCTAAAAGTATCTCAGGCCAGTTTATCTTTGTCTTATCGATAGATGTTTCATCACGTATAGGACGAAAAATGTGTATTTGAAGCAATAAAATTTGAAATTTGCTCAGTTTTATATATTTAATTAACGATTTTGGAACTTGTTCACAAAGCATGCATGAAAAACAAAGCACAATTTATTTTCATATCGCACCTTCAAACTTTGTCTCTACCCTGAGAGCTAAGTAGTTTCTTGTCAAATATTTGAATAACGATGACTGAATGATTTAATAGATTTCTTTAAAATGCTGAATAGTACAATAAAATGACCAAATCATCATCATTTTTGATGGTTGTCTGGTAGTAATTAATCATTTATAACAAATATTTGTAATGACTGTTTATATCTACATTCAAAAACAATGTAACAATAAGGTATATATGTTAATCAGATAAATATTTAAAATTATTGACTGTGGACGAAATATTTTTTGTTCTAGTGCGCAAAATCAATGCTTATTGTCTTCTGAAATGTAACTATTTGTTAATGATCCATAGAATGTAATATCTATGTAACTTCCACTTCTATTGTGTCTATAAGGTTTAAATAAACCAAAAAGTATTTGAATAATATAATAGTGATAATAAAATAATTACGTATATTGCCATTATATATGTAAATAAATAAAATGTATATCAGCTTTAATGTTTAATTTATAACCTAAAAAGTTTTTAATTTTCCCGCCTATAAAGTTTTATTGGTAATAGCGACATCTAGGTTTCATTAATAGAACTACGTCAAAGACAATCGAACGCCACAGATATAAGAAAACCGGCTCAAGCTTATTTAACATATAACACAAATTATTGATCGTACTTTAAGTAAACTTTCGACTTGAATTAAAGGGACCTTGAAAACGTTAGTTGCGACCAAAATTACTAACGAAGTTATCGGTACTCTTGAGCAGAACCAAAAATCACTCGAACTGTCACAATCACACGTCACAACATTCAATGTTTTGATACGAGTTATCTCGAGACACTTTATAAATAAAAGATCACGTCCACTACATTCAGACACCTAGATCTAAGTAAGCAGACCCCTGACATGGTAAGTACTAACCTCACTATTTTCATTAATTACACAAATGGTAAATTGTTAGTTGCCTAATTACCTTTCAAGTATCGACTTAGCAATGCATACCCACTACAAGTGTCAGTCAGGCAAACAGTAATAATTGATGGTCCAGCATACCTGACAGACTGTTTTTGTTAAGATTACGTCAGTTAACGTCAGACTAGCTCAGACTAAGATAGATTCATTCAACAACGGAACGCGATCACCTAGTAGTAAGGGTCTGAGATTTTAGAACTCAATTGTAGTTACCTATAATACTGATGCGTTGTCCCACTATTTTTTTTTTGTACTATTATGTTTTTATAACATCTAAAAGAAAATTTTCAAGAAACAGTCATACATTAACGAATACTTATTATTGTTTGATACCTAATAATTAACTCTTGTAAAAACATTAAATATTTATAACCTCAAAAAAAAGAAGTAAAAAAAAAAATCACCAATGAATCTTGATTTTAAAGTTTCTAGCTAACCATCATAGATCTGCATCATATTTATATTTCTCTATCATTGTGTTACCCTTTGTAAAGTTTCTATATTTATGTCTCTAATTTATATGGTGTAGGTACATAATAAAGAGTATTATATTCTATTCTATTCATCAGTTTTCAAAAGTATTCCTTAAATCAGTTGTATCATACTTATCAGAAACAGAATTTATCCTTACGCACTGAAGGTACATTTGTGAAGAAAAAATATATATACCTATTTATATTTAGAATATTTTAGTCTGTGCAATTTAAGACAACCGGTGCAGGGTTTTTAATGAAATAATATTTATGTAAAATTAGTGTAGGTAGGTATAGTACGGTTTCGTTGGCTTATGAAGACTTAAGTCATTAAATTCACAGGTTGTCTAGACGAGTTTTATTTGTTACAGAGTACCTAGGTAAACAAGCGGGCTCATATTACCGCTTTCTAAATTAGACGATTGGAAATCACAGTTGGGCTAGACTAACTACTTGAAAATAGAGTAGATATTGGCGCCGATTCCCTTGTTATAAACTAAACTAAATTTAAGTTCAGTGTATCTTTTTCTTTCTATTTCATTAATAAAAGGACAGAAGATAAATATTAGTTTAGTCCTGTCAAATTAAGATACCTATTCCATAGACAAGTTTAGACGTGATTAAAGAATTAGCTACTAAAAATACGTCAATTTACGTCAGGATCTGACTAATTTGACGGGACTAAACTAATATTTATCTTCTGTCCTTTTCTTAATGAAATAGAAAGAAAAAGATGCACTGAACTTAAATTTAGTTTAGTTTGTGAACAACAGAATCGACACCATTGTTTACCTGGACCATCTTCGTGGAAAACGCCACACTTTAACCATAAATACGAGTAAAACAATGAATTCAGCACATGATAGCAGACCAAATTTTTCATTGGTTATCAAAAAAAATAGGTGTTTCATAGAAAAATGCACCTACGTGGTCAAAATGTATGGAACAGCGTACCTATTATTTTTTAATATCCGCGAAAAAAATTTACCCATGGGGGTTCAGAATCATGTACTAAATCCATTTTATCAGGTTGCGCGTCGTTTTTCCTGCCATCCTTTATAGTACAGACGCCAGCACATCAAGCTACTACAATCTGTAAAATTTCTTTAATAGATTTCATCAACTTTATCGCTAAAATATGAGGTTCAAGGTTGATTGGGAAAATTTTACAGTTTCGGGTAGCTTGATGTGCTGGCGTCTGTACAATCATCACAACATTCTGACACAGAAAGAAAATTAGCCTTTGCAAAACAAAAAGTTTGAAAAACAAACTTTGACTTACTTTCGAAGGCTAAAAACTGCGCGATCCTGTACGCCTATTGGCTATCATCGTGTTCGTGGCGTGTGCGAGCTGCTCTGCATTTGAAGCGGATCCCTTTCGAGGAGAGACCCGTGGACATCGTGAAGAAAGGCCAGCAGAACACCGAGGAGTACCGAGCTATCACCCCTAACCAGAAAGTGCCTGCCTTACGTATAGGTAAGCAATCAACAGATTGAAGTAAGGGAAAAATATCTTAAAATTTTTACCTATATCTAAGGAAATTTCGGAGAAACACAAAAGTTAGTTAGGTTTTCCAAAATGTTTTCAGAAAAAATAGGTATCGGGTACTGAATTTATTGACTGTGGGTTAATTGCGGAACACACTAACAGTAGCAATTGAATTCATTTTAACAGTTCAACAACATTCATTGCAATATTTGCATGAAAAAACCCACTAACTTGCTGTTGTTTAATATGTATATAATGTTGTACCCATGGGTAATACTGAGCTAGTGTCTATAAATCAGAAAGTAGTGCGCATCTGAGGTGCAACGGCTAAATGTTTGTTACTGCGAATGATTGTGACGGCGCGGCCCGCCGACCGGCGCGTGTGTCGGCGGCGGGCCGCGCTGCCACAATACTTGCTGACCGAGTATAAACTAACTAGCAGCACCTCTCGCTTTCACCCACCTAAGTTTCGCTTTAAGTAACAGATATAATTATGTTTTTGTGTAGATATCGATATTTTCCTTAATATCTCGTAATAAATATTATAACCTGTGGTGCTCAGGGATAGTGTGGCATTCTAAGGGTGAAAGATTTTTTTTATTTTATTTTTTTTTGTAATCGGTCTAGTAGTTTTTAAGTTTATTCGTTACAAGCATACATACATACAAAGATACAAATCTTTCCTCTTTATAATATTAGTGTAGATTTATATAGCTTTTACTTTTTAGGTTGTTGTGTGTTTATTTGAACCAAATAAATAAAACAAGACGAGCGCTAATTCCACCGACAAACTGTTGCGCAGTTTGGTGGGTTTATGAAATTTAAAATGTTTGGTGTTGGTTTGGTTTGGTTGTTTGTTTGGTTGTTTGGTAAACGTAAAAAAAAAAAAAAAAAAGATTGTTGAGCATTTTTTTTTTTCGACGCAATTAGGGTTTAAGATTATTTATTTCATAATCAACAGGTCTTAACAAATACATTTTAGAGGTCTTCTTTTAAGTTTAGAGATACTTGTAACAGAAGACCTCCCTCTTCCATGTCTGTGTGTACACATACAAAGCCTGTTCAGAACATTTCGCGGAAAATCCATGCCACAGTATAAAATATTTGCAGTTGATAAACTAAATTATAGTATTTTTTCTAAGGTTCCACTTCTATTTTTCGACTTCTATTGTTCGGTTTCTATTTTTTAGGTTTTCTTAAAAAATGTACCGATACCGTTATGTCGGCAGGAATACCTACACCAATTCGATACCGATATAATAATTATCGGCCCGATGATATTGGTGAATATCGATGACCATTTCGACGCACCAAACGACCAAAGTTCCCACCTAGCAGCGTTATCGCTTCTATCAGCAGTCCCCAGAAAAACATAGGCACTCATGGGGCAGTCCCCATGAGTGCCTATGTGGAGGTACCTGTAGCACTGAACTTAAAGTTAAAAAAACATAGGGGACAGTTCCCCTATGTTTTTTTAACTTCTAAGTTCAGTGCTATAGGTACCTCCTTCCTACTTAGTGGTTGAGTTTCTAAACGACCTTTCTGAGTGCCAACACCATGTGACCCAAGGCCCAACAGTGACGCAAAGTGTCTCAAAGGATATGAAAATGACAAATCATTATGTAGTAGAACTCATGTGACCATGACAAATCATTTTTAGGGTTCCGTACCTCAAAAGGAAACATGGAACCCATCAAAGATCACTTATTTATTTCGGTACCATCTCGTTCAACTTTTGTCATCGTCACAGCAAAGACTAGGCGTTTTATGAAATGTCGACAAAAGTTGTCGCTGAAAAAGAAAATATTTGTCGAATTTGTGGAAACATTCTTCTTCGTCTTCATCTATACATCTATAACTATAAAAATAAATAAAATTGAAGTGTCTGTTTATAATCTCAAAATAACAGATTTTATTAAATGCATACAAAAACATATACGGCGGTCAAAATAAAAAAAATAAAATGGAAAATGTTTGTCTGTCTGTCTGGCTGTCTGTTTTTTCCGGCTAATCTCCAAAACTGCTCGACCGTTTTTGACGGCATTTTCACTGGAAGATGTTTTTTTGAGGAACAACTTAGGCTACTTTTATTATAGAAAAAGAATAGGGCTCCGCGCAAAAAAATTAAAACCCTTGAAATCTATTTTACCGACATGCACGCGAACAAACTCGCGGCACAGCTAAAACTATGGGTATGTGTATTTAAATTGATTTTTCAATAAATAAGTAGTAATTTTGTATAGTTTGTCAATTATGATTTTAAATTAATATCCCGGGGTTGAGGTGAGAGATGAAATAATAGATTGTGCCATAAGGGACCGAAATAATGTATTGAGGGCAATAGGGATTGTTTGAATTCAGAGCGAAGCTAAGAATTCTGGAGCAGAATCCTAAGCCTAGCGAGGGATTCAAAGTACGTCGCTCGAGGTTAAATAACTTTGGTACCATGTGGCACACTATGCTTTTCACCCCTCTCTATGAGAAAAATAAATAAGTGATGCCTTAGTAGTGACGAATATTTATATTTACATAACCAAATTACACATTTATATTAATATTAGATAAGTTTTCGCAATTTTGGAAGTTTATTGAACTGTTTTCATAGGCTTTTAGATATTTTTCTCTCGATTTGTTTGGTAGTAAATTGTTTATGAAAGTTTGTGCGTTTAATTTTACACTTTCTATATAATATGGTGATACTATTATATTTCACTTTCACTGCTAGAACTCATCTTTTATTCAATTTGTGTGAATCAAATTAAAACTGTCTGTAATATCTTGACAAAAAGTAATAAAAAAACAAATAGAGGTTCCTGTGTATTCTTTTATTTTTATTTGGTTAACCAATGCCGCGTCGGCGGCGCGCTTTTTTATTACCAGCCAGGACTTTATCGAAGCAAATTGCGCTCAAACTTCTTAATTAAATAGTGTTCCATCAAAAGTCATTTCGCCACTGTTATTAAATGCGCCGGTATGACCCATTTTGCTCGCACTCATCGAGGAACCCTTCGGTTCTTTTCAAATAGATGGGAGGAAAATAAATATTACATCACCATTGTGACGAACACAATATATCATTCGTTTTCGCTGTAAATACCTGTGGGTTTATTGTGCCCACAATATCCCAAAAGGGCCAAAAACTAATTTCCCCTAGGCAAAAGAAATAATAAGTCATTCTTGTAAAAGATTCCGCTACGGAATATGATTACTTACGTAGGTAGTTAAATTTCGTGGACGTTGAAATGTGACTGTATGTGATGATGTTCTTCAAAAAAATAGGGTGATGGGAAATAAGCTATAGGATTGATTAAGAAAACTGTAAGCAGGCCACACATTTTTTTTTTTAATGACGCCAATCAGTCCTACTGCAGAGCTAAGGCCACTTCTCACACAGGGAAGCCACGAGCATTAATCACCAATTCACCTCGGTTGTTCATTGCGGATTGGTGATTTCAGACTTTAAGCCCTGTATTAGTATGGGCCTGTATTAGTGAGGGGCCCGTGGCTAAATAATAACAGCCGCACAGGTCGATCGATCAGGTTAAGCTACGCTTGCCGCGGTTGGTCTGTGGATGGGTGACCATCTTTACATACCGAGACCCCTCCGTGCTTCGGAAAGCACGTTAAGCCGTTGGTCCCGGCTGTCATTCGTGGATGTTTGACAGTCGTTACGGGTAGTCAGAAGCCCGAAAGTCTGACAACCAGTCTTACCTAGGGGTATCGTATAACCCAGTAACTGGGTTGTGGAGGTCAGATAGGCAGTCGCTCGATGTAAAATACTGGTATTCAGCTGCATCCGGTTAGACTGGAAGCCGACCCCAACATAGTTGGGAAAAGGCTAGGCAGATGATGATGATTAGTATGGGCACGCCACAATTGCGGCGATTAGTCCCCTCTTTGAGGAGTGGCTAGAGAGGCGCCACGGCGTCCTCATCTTCCGCCTGACGCTGGTCCTCACCGGACACGGTTGCTTCGGGAGGTTCCTGTTCCTTATAAGGCGGCGGAAACGCCCAGGTGTCACCATTGTTTGGATCACCCGGAGGACACGGTGAAGCATACTGTGGAGTTCTGCCCAGCTTGGGCGGAGCACCGCCGCGTCCTCACCGCGGCGATCGTCGGCGGTGATCTCTCGCGTCCGGCCCTGGTCCAGGCTATGGTACGGAGCGAGAGTGCATTGGAAAGCCGTGAACTCCTTCTGCGAAGCAGTAATGCTTGCGAAGGAGTAGGCGGAACGCGTGAGGGAGAGGCAATGTTTGCGCCCTCACGCCCCTAGTCGCCGCAGGAGACGCCCTGAGCATCGGGAGTCAAGAGCTGACTCCCGGCCACCGTAGGCGCGGACTTGCGGACGGTGAGCAATGGGCAGTTCGCCGTCCGGTAAGGACCAGGCCCGGGTCGTCGGCGCGTTGTGTTCCACGCGCGCCTCAAAGAGATGTCAGCAGTAACTGACGGGGTCCTCTGGGGCCGATGCTTGGCATTGGCACAGGCAACTGAAGGAACACGGGTGGGTTTTAGTTAGTAAAAGTTTGACACGCCCTCCTGCTCCGCCCAGAGCGGGGGAAGTTGTTTGATAATTTCCCACCAAAAAAAAAAGCCCGTATTAGTACTAAAGTTTCTTAGCTCAAGAGCTCGCACTTGATATCAATCTTGAGGGCATGATCTTATTAATAAATATAATAACTCATGTACTCAAGTTACGGTTTGTGTTTACGCTATCAGCCAAATGATGGACTGATTGTCGCTTCTGTTCATCCATAGTTCAAGGTAAATAAGTAGTGGTAATGAAGTTTTTTGATAATTAATGTCGAAGTTTCGCGCCAATCGTGCGTGATTACATTTTTACTTTTCACAAATGTCACACACACAGATGTAGATAAGATTTAAAATGTGACAAATATTACAAACAACACGAAAATGCCCAGACACAGATCCAATAACACGTATACCTACTCAATCTGCGTACAAAATCGCGAAAAAATGTGCGAAAGCCAAACGATTATTTCATTAAATTACGAATGACTCGAGTAATTAATGTGATATTTGGAAATTGAAATAAAATTATTTTATGCAATAAATACAGCATTGTTTCTAATAATGATTTATGCTTTTGGAATGTGATTTAAATCTTTTTTTTTTATATTATGCTGAACTTGAAACCGAATCAATGACAGGCCATAGATAGGGACCTCATTTATTGAATTTCGCGCCGAATTGTTTCTATGTTTGAATTTATATTCGGAATGCGCCCGCTGTTCAAAGTTATTTTAATTTATTGGACAATGATTTACGGTGGATTTTATTTTTGATACTTTCAAATAGTTTGCTACAGAATGCCCAGTAGGTATATGTTTTTAGGTAGGCTTAGCAAAATTTTGTTTGAGAATGATCATAAATTAATTCTATAAATTGGGTATTCTCCAAACATATTTCAATATTTTTTGTTAGTCAAAAGAGTTTTTATTCAGTTTCTACAATTTTTTTTTCATTTTTTTTTATTGCGAGTATCAAATTATACTGTACACAAGTTTTGAATCGAAATAAGAAAGTTGGGTGGACGGTTAACACTAAAAAGTGTCACGTCGCAACACAATTTTTAGTCATTTTAATCAAGATTTGGTCGTGTTTTTTTTATGTAGTTTATGTATAAAAAATGGTAAAAGTAAGAATAAATGAATAGACACAATGACAATATCTTTATTTTTCCCTTTTGCATATTTTCAGCAAGAGAGTACTTAGGTTGTTTATGTACATATTTTCAGCGAATTGAAGTTGTTTACTTTTTGATAGATGTAGTAATATCCATTTTATACAACTTTCGCAGTAGACTAACTCAGTTTGACCGACCTCAACATATAAATTATAGATTTATGGTAAACGTTATCGCAAATAGCATAAAATATCGTCACAGTGCTCTATTTCATCGTAATAATTAATTTCACACAAAATATTTTCAAACTCCATGTTTCGTAGGTACTAGATACTAATCACGACCTCAAGTCACGGACTGCCTATAGTCCGCGCGCGAGCTCCGAGGAATCGGTGGCTGAGGAAGCGGGCGGGTGTGCGCCGCGCCCGACCGTCGCTCCAACCCCGCACTCTCCCTGTACTAGTGTTGACCTTGATGCGAGAACACGCTTATCGAGTCATTTTTAATTTTGCGATAGTAGGTCGTGTTATTTTCTACTATAAATAGTACTGTATTTATAATTATGTTGTTTTGTCACGATGTAATGCGATTACCGCCTTATATGTGCGACTTGAACCCAATAGAGCTCGCATGGGCAAAAGTTAAAAGGCTCGTGAGGGAACACAACATTAATTCAGATTTTTCTCTGACGAGACTGAAGGAGATCACCGAAAAAGCTATCACGCACAGTCTTGCCAGAAGGTTACTTTTGTAACCTTTTAGGTGATTTTTGAACTGCATTGGTTACTTTTAGGTTACACTAATGAAAAGGTTACTTTAGGTGATTTTTCGGATTTTGTAGAATTTTTTTTAATTTTTTACAAAAAAGCAACTTGAAACGGAACGCTCGTTTTAGAATTTTTCATGTTGGTAAGCTTCGTTAGCAGTAGTAGAACTAAAACTACAGACCTTTATGAACAATCATATTCTTAGGGGTATGAGCACCTTGCCAATAACTAGGGCACTTATTTTTTTTTTTCAAGTTGGCTCTCTCCAACCATATATTTAACAAAAAGCGAAAGTGAATCGAATGTCAAAAATAATAATGGTAATGTAGAATTATATTACCGATTGCCAATATCGAATGGATAATTTTTCATTTAAAATTAAAATATGACGTGATCCGATGTCTTCATTAATTAATGGAAGGGAAAGACACGCTATCAATATGATAATTAGTACCGTCGTAAATGGAGTAGTAAAACAAGAAGTGCCATAGGTATATTAAAAGATTTCACATAAAGTGGTAGTGTATTTATTAAATTTACAAGCTCCTTCGTATGAAAGATTAGGGGCTATGAATTCGCGTATAATTTTTGACAATATCGTACTTGTATATTTCAGAATATACAATAGTCAGTCTGTAGACTGTATACAACGTGTAACGTTAAATGCGCAAAACCTGAAAATAGTTTGATCAGAATAACGAGCAGAATTAATTGAACCACTTTTTAATATATGTAGGTCACATTTTTCAAAAAATCTTCATTAAAAACGTTGCCGTGTCTATTCATTAATAGGTCAAGCAAGCCAATGTCAGCGTGGCGCAGCGGCCTGGTGACGACTCCTCCCTCGGTAAAGCGTCGTCGCAGACACAAGAAACGATCAGAATGGCCAGTAAACTAAAACAGCACATAAAACCTTTTAATTGTTTTTAATGACTTATTTTCTTTCTGAAATAGGTCAATTGAATTAAAAATCAGTTGGGGTGTCTGAGGTTTTGCGCATTTAACCCTTAAATGCATAATGTTGCCATATGGCAACAAAGCACGTCATTTAATTTTTTTAAGAATGTGATAGCTGTGAGTTTCTGAACGCACCTCTTTTTGTCAAAACAATATATTTACTCTATGAATATTAATATTATTATATAATTATAATATTTTTTTTATAGATAAATACCTATACAATAGCATTTTTTTGCAATACGATATAATAAATCATGCATTTAAGGGTTAACGTTACACGTTGTATTTATAAACTTATGAAATTAAATATGATTGTTGTAATATATTTTGATTGCATGCAATTAAAACCATTATTATCATTAATGTCGCCAATATTGCAATAATAACGAATCGGAATTTGATTAATTGAATAATTGGTCGATTTTAGTAGTCTAAACTATTTTTGCCGCCAATTTCCATCGATCGATTCTGCCATGAGATAAACCTACTGTAATAATTACAGATCTATTACTAATTATTAGACAAAAATATGACACTATTCTATTCTATCAACTTACAATACCTACCTTTCCAGTCCAAAAATATGAAAGGTTATTTTTTAAACAAAAAGGTTACATTTTTTTATATTTCAGGTAATTTTTGACATGACCCGACTGGCAACACTGATCACGCATGTCACAAAAGAAGATTGGTGTGCATATGATAAACATGTTTTAGCATTAGAGGAACATTACTGTCAAAGGGATGGCTTAATGGAGAATGTTGTCGACTCATTTATTATTGAAGTGCGTGAGGAGAGTTTATTTTCATCATTTTTTTTATTTCAAGTACATAATACCCTCATAAAATGATTTCATGAAGTACACTCGCGCGGAAGCTCAAGATGTATTAGTATCGACAGTGCAATATCGACTAAATCACAACTCTAGCTCATTACGTCAACATTCCTTATCATTCCTCGGAGCTCGCGCGCGGACAGTACACTCAGGTTTAAGCATCATGAGTACACGCACCTATTGTATACTTAAGTGTAGAGTTTCCTTTAAAATCAGTCCGTCACTTGGATGATAACGTAAACCCAAACCGTAAATTGAGTACGTAAATAATTATGTTTATTAATACGATCATGACCTCAAGATTGGTATTAAGTGCGAGCTCTTGGGCTGAGTAACGTTTATTAATACGGGCCTGAGAGAGCGGTAACAGCGCGAGGGTCGAGAGGGGGCCGCTCGGGTCTCAACTCTTGCGCGTCCTTCGATTATTATCTACGCGAATAATACTTATACCTACATATCACGTCTTGTGTCAGATATGTTACTGATTTTGAAACTCAAGACTATACACACATACACATAATGTTTATATACAACGTGTAACGTTAAATGCGCAAAACCTCAGACACCCCAACTGATTTTTAATTCAATTGACCTATTTCAGAGAGAAAATAAGTCATTAAATAAATTGTAAAGGTTTTATGTGCTGTTTTAGTTTGACGGCACGGTTGGCGCAGTGGTTAAGCGATTGACTGCTGCGCTGCGTGTCGCGGGTTCGATTCCCGCACGGAACAAATATTTGTATGACCTACATGTATTTGTTCCGAGTCTGGGTGTTTTTCTATCTATAATATGTATGTATTTACAAAAAAAAAATGTATATAAGTAGTTTATCAGCCATCTTGTTACCATAACACAAGCATTAGGTTGCTTAGCTTGGGACAAATGGTGCTGTGTGAAATGTCCAGGGATTTATTATTATTATTTATTATTAGTTTTACTGGCCATTCTGATCGTTTCTTGCGTCTGCGACGACGCTTTATCGCGGGAGGAGTCGTCACCGGGCTGACATTGGCTTGCTTGACGTATTAATAAATAGACACAGCAACGTTTTTAATAAAGATTTTTTGAAAAATGTGACCTATATTAAAAGGTGGTTCAATTAATTCTGCTCGTTATTCTGATCAAACTATTTTCAGGTTTTGCGCATTTAACGTTACACGTTATATTTATTACAAGACTTTCCTCACCGCAAAAAATATTGTTAGAAAGTAGGTAGGTACCAGATATATTAAATTAATCAAGTCACTTTTAGAACTTCCCTGGTTTCAAACCCGCACCCTCGTATTTGAGAAGCAGGCGCCGTAGCCTCGGTGCATTAAAATTCTGAAAGGCTTACTGACGTTTCGGACACAATATATTCGGACGCTTGCTTCTTGCTCTATATCATTAAAATATGTCGTTTCGGACACTGTGTCCGAATATATTGTGACCGAAACGTCAGTGAGCCTTCTGAAAATGTGTTACAAAGTCAGGAATGAGAGAACATTTTTATTTTGAGCTGTTTTCGTAATTTAATTTATGAACATTTTATTTCCTTCACATACTTACTTATGCAGGTGGGTGTAGACGTAGACACGTGGGTACGTCTGTACATCAGGGAGACGTGGGTACGTTCCGGAGACGTAGGTACCCCACCTATGATAAGAGGTTATTATTATATCCACATCCACACGTTCGCCTGTCGATAAAAGCGCCTAATACACCAATATCCGCGCGATTTGACGAAAAGGAAATGAGTAGAAAATGTTCGGCTCTTCGATATCACCGCTCTGACGGCGGTGGAGGATTTTAATTTCACGAAATGCGGTAACTCATTCCAAAATTCTATTCAGAAATCAAAATCCAGTACTTAGTCCGTATTTTTCAGTATGTCTTTATTTATTTTTATTCCCACTGTATATTTGAAACTTGGTTCTAGCTAGCTGACTACGCGTAGGTATTAATAGGTATCATAAACTAGTTATTATTTTCTTTTTGGATGACTATTTTCTATTATATCAAATTCTATCAGCCGTTGAAACAGAATAATTGAGTAATAAACTAATATACATTCAAAGCATTTATTTCAAATAAATCAATTACAGGCATTCTTGAACTATCAAGAGGTCGGTCCGTCAGAAAGATGAAGCTAGTTGCCCATTCCAATGCGTAATAGGCAGCTATGGAGTAGAACGGGTAAGAAAAAAAATATATATAAAAAACAAAATTAAGAAACTCCACGAAAACTCTTTATAAATCGTAAATCAAAATCATCATCATCTGTCTAACCTTTTCCCGACTATGTTGGGGTCGACTTCCAGTGTAACCGGATGCAGCTGAGTACCAGTATTTTACATGGAGCGACTGCCTATCTGAACTCCACGATACCCCATGTTAAGATTGGTTGTCAGACTTTCGGGCTACTGACGACCCGTAACGACTGTCAAAGATGCACGAATGACAGCCGGGACCAAGGAATTAACGTACTTTCCGAGGCACGGAGGGGTCTTGGCATGTGAAGATGGTCACCCATCCACGGACCAACCGCGGCAAGCGTAGCTTAACCTGATCGATCGACCCGTGCGGCTGTTATTGCTTAGCCACAAGCACCTCTAAATCATAAATCAAAATATAGTTACAAAATAGCGGTCACATCATTAATGTTGATATTATGCATGTGAGAACGATGTAGAACGTTAAAAGCCTCCGTAAAAACAATTCAAATATTAAATTAAATTAAAATAAGACATGGCAGCTAAGACCTGATCGGTCCGTACTAACGGCGCCCGTTCACGAACATGACGTATGGATTAGCACCATTCAGCTCATCAGCAGCTGCTGCAGCGTGCGTGCGTGCGTTCAGAATTTTGAAGGGAGCTAAATTATGCAACACATGCACCACAATCAGCGATACATTAGAGTGAGCATGACATACTCTCTACCGCCAGGGCACAATCAAATCAATGAAAGACGTACCCAGTGAATGGTACCTTTATAGTATGTACAGACGCCAGCACATCAAGCTACCCGAAACTGTCAGATTTTCCCAATCACCTTTGAACCTTATGCTTTAGCGATAAAGTTGAAAATCTATCAAAGAAATCTGACAGATTGTAGTAGCTTGATGTGCTGGCGTCTGTACATAGAGCTCACACAAGTGCTATGCAATTATACAATACTAAAAGATTGAATTTATACAATGCAAAGTAAGTTTTTAAAATCTTCAGAAGCTCCAACAGTATTTTCAAATGCTAATCAATTACTTTATGTTCCTATATGGAGCAGGACCAGCGTTAAGCCAAGCATTTTATCAGCGATTTAATCCCCCAACTTATAATATGCTTGGCTGCATAGTGTGCGTTTTATTCAAGATTTAAATTTCGTTTCATTTAGTTGAATTATATGTGGAGTTATTATAAAATAACTCCACACATACTTCAACTAAATAAAACGAAATTTAAATTTGCACAAATATTTGCAAATTTAAAAATCTCACCGTGAAAACTTGCGTGGAGTGAGCTGTCAGTGCGATCCCAATGATGCTAGGGATTGACCAAGCATACATTTATAATCATAATCGAGATTTTAATAATATTTGTATGCTAATTCTATTGATCATATTATATAATTTCAAAACTAGTTTTTAGTTGTCAAAACATTATAATTTTGTGGGGTTTTAAAACAAAATAGCTAAACAGAAACTTACAATATAAATTTTGTTTTTTTTCCTAGAATAGTCCTTATATAAGTACTAGTATTTTTTTTTTCTATAATAGATTAAAACCCATCAAAATAGTCATGTTTTGACAGTTAAAGTACTAGCTTTGAAATTATATAGGTAAAATGATCAATAGGAAAAAATATTATTAAAATCTCGATTATGATTGTAAATGTATGCTTGGTCAATCCCTAGTACCAGGCGAGATGACACTGACAGCTCACTCCACGCTCACTTCACCTTAATTTTTCACGGTGATATGATTACAGAATCGCACGGTTGTCTCAATCTGTCAAAAATTCTTCTGATTTCCCTACATTTTTGACAAGTTTTTGATATTGATTGTCGCTGAGATGAGATTGCAACTCGATTTTGAACGTTTTTAAATACGGGAATTGGTCTGGTTCCTTTTGAGTAGCGTCGTGGACGATGGGCCATACTATCACGAAGTGTAATTACTAACATTCCAATAAAACGTTAGTAAAACTATTGCTACGTTTGGTAGAGATTCAAACAATCGTCCTTGAACTCTTTAACAGATAGCTTTAATCTTCTCTCTATGGTTGTTAAACCCCTTTGTTCAGATTAAGTGGCGAGTAGGAAATGGCCGGGACTGGACGACCATTTTACACATGATTTCATTTCCACTTTCATAATACACTTTCTGTGTTTCGATCGTATTGACATAGTTTTGAGAACTCGATTGTTCCTTTATTACAGCCGTGCGATTCTGTAACCATCTCACCGTGAAAGCTTGGGTGAAGTTAGCGTGGAGTGAGCTGTCATTCGCTAGGGATTAACACTATTAAGTGCTCACTTCACTTATGATTTCACGGTGAGATTTTTACAGAATCAACCGGCTGAAACTACGGGAACATCGGCAGAAACGCCCTTTCAGCCGGTCGATTCTGCAAAAATCTCACCGTGAAATCATAAGTGAAGTGAGCTTGAAGTGAGCAGTGTCAATAGTGTTAATCCCTAATGACAGCTCACTCCACGCTCGCTTCACCCAAGTTTTCACGGTGAGATGGTTACAGAATCGCACGGCAGCATATTTTTATAAGTAACTAAGTAGCGTCTCGCCAGCATGATTGTCGGAATTTGTCCCGCGGGAATTTACTACCGGGATATAAAAGTATCCTTTGTCCTAACCCAGGTCATGGCCTATCCGTTTGCCTTTCATCCAATTCCGTTCAGCCGTTATGGCATGAAAAGGTGACAGACAAACTATATTTCTAATCCCTTAAATCGCTTAAAAAGAGATAGCTTAGAGGGGCGCGTGCCTAAATAATAACAGCCGCACAGGTCGATCGAACAGGTTAAGCTACGCTTGCCGCGATTAGTCTGTGGATGGGTGACCATCTTTACATACCGTGACCCCTCCGTGCCTCGGAAAGCACGTTAATTTGTTGATCCCGGCTGTCATTCGTGGATCTTCGACAGTCGTTACGGGTAGTCAGAAGCCCGAAAGTCTGACAACCGGTCTTACCAAGGGGTATCGTATTACTCAGTAACTGGGTTGTCGAGGTCAGATAGGCAGTCGCTTCATCTCGCGGGAATTGAGGACCGGCTCTTGCCGGAAAAGCGGCTCCGCCCGCCGTTAGCGGCGGATAAGAGTCCGCCACCGACGGAGCCGGTACCCGTACCTGCGCGGCTGGTGGGAGACCCGCCATCGGGTGCGCAGACCCAGGCCCCGAAGCCCTCCAAGGGCAAAGGGAAGGGCAAGAGGAGCACTGTGGCTCCTCAAACCCCCACCACAAATGCGGAGGGAGCGTCTGCCACTTCGGCAGCCCCCCAGAACACGCAGCGGGAGGACGCCATGCTTCCCTCTACCACCCCGTCCAACCAGGCGTGGACGGAAGTGAGCAGGGGAGGAAAGGCCAAAAAGCCCAAGCCCGCTGTGACTGCTTCGGCAGCCCAGAAGGCCCCAGCGGGCGGGAGGAAGTTGGTTCCTCCCAAAACTGCGGCGGTCGTCGTGACCATCACCCCGGAGGCCGCGGAGCGGGGCGAAACGTACGAGTCCGTCCTAAGACGGGCTCGTGCTAACGCGGATCCCTCCCGGCTGGGGATCGGCAACATTACGTGCCGCCGCACCCAGGCCGGAGCCCGAATTTTTGAGTTCGGGGGGGAGCAGCGCGGTGCAAAAGCGGACCTCTTTGCAACAAAGTTGCAAGAGGTCATAGCGGATGTAGCGACGGTCGCCAGACCTGTCAAGACCGCATCCTTGGAGGTGATCGATATGGACGATTCGGTCACCAGAGAGGCTGCAGCGCTAGTGCGGTGAAGGGGGGAGCCATCAGGCCCGGCCGCCGCGGCATGGGCGCCATCCGCGTCGAGTGCCCAGTCGCCGTGGCGGCGGCCGCCCTTAAGGCAACCAAGGGACGGCTGCTCGTGGGCTTCAGCTCGGCTTTGGTCCGGCCGCTTGAGGACAAGCCTGCGCGGTGCTTCAGGTGCTTCGCGCCAGGCCACACCCGATCTACATGTCCCTCCAAGTCCGACTGGGGAGAGTCTTGCTTCCAGTGCGGACAGGAGGGACACAGGAGTGCCACTTGCAGCGCCGCCACGCCACACTGCCCGGCGTGTGCTGCCAGTGGCCGCCCCGCGGGGCACAGGATGGGGGGCAGGAGTTGCCAGCCACCCGCGAGGAAGGGCATAGTGCCGGCGCAGGTTCGCCCTGTCGCCGCCACCGCCGCTGTCGCCGCCGCTGTAACTGCAGCTCCAGCGGCGGTAGCTGAGGAGGGGCATGCGATGTCGGAATAATGGTTTCCAATCACCGCATCCTCCAGGCGAACATCAACCATTGCAGAGCGGCCCAGGACCTGCTGGTGCAGGCCATGGCTGAGTGGTCGGTGAACGTAGCGGTGGTCGCCGAGCCCTACTCGATCCCCGGCAGTTGGCTGGGTGACGAGGACGGCTTGGTGGCACTAGCGGCGCGGTCCTCCACAGACTCCCCTCCCCTCTCGCTATTAGAGAGGGGACCGGGATACGTGGCCGCCGCGTGGGGAGAGGTAGCCCTCGTGGGCGTCTATTTCTCCCCAAACCGCCCTCTCCAGGACTTCGAGAACTATCTCGGAGCCCTGGCCGCCGTGGTCGGCAGGGTGGCGCCGCGTCAGGTCTCCGTATTGGGAGAGCTGAATGCCAAGTCGGTGACCTGGGGCAACCCGGCCACTGACCCTCGCGGGCGGGCAGTGGAGATGTGGGCAGCCTACTCTGGGCTCTCTCTCCTCAACAGAGGAAACGTCCAGACATGCGTGCGGCGGCAGGGTGGCTCGATAGTGGACGTCACTTTTGCCACCCCTGCGTTGGCCGCGCGCGTGCTGAACTGGCGGGTGGATCTGGTGGAGACCATGTCTGACCACCGCTACGTGCGGTTCGACATCTCCACCGGTGGCCCCGGAGAGACGCGGCCCCTCTCGGGGCGGTCAGCGTTCCCACGGTGGGCTCTCACACGCCTGGACAGGGAGGCGGCGGCGGAGGCGGCGTTTATCCAGGACTGGCTTTCACCGCCTTCCGCTGGCTTGGACGTGGACACCGTGGCGGGACACCTGAGGGAGTCTCTGACCGAGGTGTGCAATTCTAGCATGCCTCGGTCCGGTCGACCGCTGCCCAATCGGGCGGTGTACTGGTGGTCGGTGGAGCTGGAGGGGCTTCGAGCGGCGTGCGTGGAGGCTAGGAGGGCCTACGCGCGGAGCCGGCGGCGGCGTCGACGAGACCACGCCCACGAGGACCACCTCTATGAGGTGTACATAGAGGCAAAGCTGGTTCTCGAGCGGGCCATCGCCGACGCTAGGGACTCGGCGAGAAAGGAGATGCTGGAGGGTCTCGACAGCGATCCCTACGGGAGGCCATACAAGGCAGCGCGCAACAAGCTGCGCCCCTTTGGTCCCCCGGTGGCCGAGACCCTGGAGCCCTCATTCTTGGATGGGGTGGTTCAGTCCCTGTTCCCGTGCAGGGACAACTTCACCCCGCCAGTGATAGACCCTCCGCGGGGGATAGCTCGGCCAGCTGAGGAGGAAGAGGAGGCCCCTCCTGTCACGGAGTCGGAACTCAGCGCGGCGATTGTGCATATCCGCGCCAAGAAGACGGCTCCGGGCCCCGACGGTGTCCCGGCGAGGGTGGTGGCAATTGCCGCCACTCAAATGGAGGAGCGGTTTCGGAACCTCTTTAGCGCATGTCTTGCGTCTGGGAGGTTCCCGAAACCGTGGAAGGAGGGGCAATTGTGCCTCCTTCGCAAGGAGGGCCGCCCGGCAGACTCCCCCTCGGCATACCAACCCATCGTCCTGCTCGATGAGGTCGGCAAAATGTTTGAGGGGATAATCGCTGCCCGCCTAAAGGGCCATCTCCGGAATGTGGGGCCGGACTTGTCGGACGCTCAGTTCGGTTTCCGGGCTGAGCGTTCCACGGTGGACGCGCTGGCCCGCCTTAAGGGCCAGGTGAAGGAGGCGATGGAAGCGGGGGACGGATTGTTGGCGGTGTCATTCGACATAGCCAACGCCTTCAACTCTGTTCCCCACAGCACCATCCTAGAGGCGCTCCGATTCCACGGGGTGCCTCAATACATGCGGCGTCTACTGGCCAGTTACCTGGAGGATCGGGCGATCATCCTCGTGAACAGGGCTGGCCAAGTCCGGCGGTACGCAGTCGAAGCCGGCGTTCCACAGGGGTCAGTCGTAGGACCTCTCCTCTGGAACGTCGGCTACGACTGGCTCTTGCGGGGAACTCTCCTCCGAGGCACGAATGTCATCTGCTACGCGGATGACACTCTCCTCACCGCCCGGGGGGAGAGTTTCAAGGAGGCGGCGAATTTGGCCTCAGCGGGCGGATCCTTGGTCGCAGGGAGGATCCGCCGCCTAGGATTGATGGTGGCGCTGCACAAGACCGAAGCCGTGTTCTTCCACGGGCCTCGGCAGCGCCAACCACCAGATGCCCACATCTTTGTGGAGGGCGTCCGAATTGAGGTGAAGGCCCAGATGAAATATCTGGGTCTTGTAATCGACAGTAGGTGGCGTTTCGGCCCGCATTTCAGCGGGCTGTCGACGCGCCTGCTGAAGACTGCGGGCGCCCTCTCGTGGCTACTGCCCAACTTGGGGAGGCCCAGCGCGCGATGCCGGCAACTCTACGCCGGCATCTTGAGGAGTATGGCCCTCTACGGGGCCCCTATTTGGGAGGACTCCCTCCGCAGGAGGGAGAACGCTGCCGCATTGCGGGCACCCCAAAGGGCTATAGCCCAGCGGGTGGCGAGGGCCTACCGCACGGTCGGCTTCTCAGCGGCATGTGCTCTGGCTGGCACCCCGCCTTGGGAACTCGAGGCGTGGGTGCTCGCCAGAGTATATGAATGGACGGCGGGGCGGAGGGCGAGAGGAGAACGCACCGCCCCGGAAGAGCGGGAAGCCGTCCGGCGGGAGGCGAGGGACGCCATCATCGTCCATTGGACGGCGGACCTCGCCACCGCAGCCTTCGGCCGCCGAACCCTCGACGCGATTGGGCCGGTCCTGCGGGACTGGCTCGAGCGGCCGCATGGGTTCCTCTCCTTCCGTCTGGTGCAGGTGCTGTCCGGACACGGTTGTTTCGGATCGTACCTGTACCGGATCGGACGAGAGGAGACGCCGTCGTGTCACGACTGTGGCGCGGTGGAGGACACGGCGCAACACACCCTCGAGGTGTGCCCTTCGTGGTCCGGGCCGCGCCGCAGTCTCACCGCGGCGATCGGAACGGACCTCTCGCTCCCCGGCCTGGTCAACGCCATGCTGGGGGATGAGGGGTCCTGGGCGGCAGTTGCCTCCTTCTGCGAACACGTCATGTCCCAGAAGGAGGCGGCGGAGCGCGTGCGGGAGGAAGACCCTCTCGCGGCGCCGCTCCGAAGGCGGAGGAGGGGCCGAAGAAGACGTCAGTATGACAGTCATCTCCGACTCCTCCCAGGTGGAAGCCAGCAGGCGACGGGTGCGGGGGTTTCACTCTCGCCTGCATTGCACAGGCTTACACCAGTGCCGGACGGGAATGGCCAGGTGTTCCCGGCCCATCCCGTAGCCCCCCACCCGGGGGGACATGCAGGGCCCGCCAGCTAGGCGGGCATGCGCCGGGGGGATTGTGGACGCAAAGGCTGAGCCGGATTCCCATGACCCCCCCATCAAGGCGATGAGGGAACACCGCTGAGTTTTAGTGGGTATACTGCCACTGGCAGGGAGTCCCACATACTCCGTTCCGTCCCCCGACGAGCGGAGATGCGTAATGTCATTTCTCAGCGAAAAAAAAAAAAAAAAAAAAAAAGGCAGTCGCTTCATGTAAAATACTGGTATTCAGCTGCATCCGGTTAGACTGGAAGCTGACCCCAACATAGTTGGAAAAAGGCTAGGCAGATGATAATAGAGATATGTGTAATTTAAAACCATCCCCAATTGTACCCCCTTTGGGGATGAATTTAAAAAAACGCTGAAACACGTAATTCTTTATTTCTTATCAAAAGCATACATTTGAATTTTTATATCCCTAACTGGGTTTAACATACAAACTTTCATCCCCTATACAACGTGTAACGTTAAATGCGCAAAACCTCAGACACCCCAACTGATTTTTAATTCAATTGACCTATTTCAGAGAGAAAATAAGTCATTAAAAAAATTGTAAAGGTTTTATGTGCTGTTTTAGTTTTACTGGCCATTCTGCTCGTTTCTTGCGTCTGCGACGACGCTTTACCAAGGGAGGAGTCGTCACCGGGCCGCTGCGCCGCGCTGACATTGGCTTGCTTGACCTATTAATAAATAGACACGGCAACGTTTTTAATGAAGATTTTTTGAAAAATGTGACCTATATTAAAAAGTGGTTCAATTAATTCTGCTCGTTATTCTGATCAAACTATTTTCAGGTTTTGCACATTTAACGTTACATGTTGTATAACAAGATACCCCTTAGGATTATTTTTGAGACAAAGAGGAGCCCATGTCCTTCCCCAGGATGCCATCTATCTCCTTGCCAAATTTTATCGAAATCCAGACAGACAGTATTACTTTCGAATTTATAATATTAATATAGACAAAACTTGAAAGTCATGTGTCAAGACAACACCCCATTAATTGAACATGACAAATTGGTCAAGTTTTATGTGAATAAAGTCACGGAAAACGACTATGCAAAAAACAAATTATTGCTAAGAGCCCCATACATCATCTTCAATATCACACTAATATTAAATATAAAGGCGAAAGTTTGTGAGTGTGTGTGTGTGTGTTTGTATGTTTGTTACTTCTTCACGCTCAACGCAAACGGCTGGACCAAATTTGATGAAATTTGGCACACGGATAGTTTATAACCAGGATTAACACATAGATTATTTTTTTATCCCGATATTCCTACGGGATCGAGACTTATGCGAGTGAAACCGCGTGGCGCAGCTAGTTACGTCTAATAACCGGCAGGATACCGACCAATAAATCAGCATAATCACGACGACACAAGCATGATATTAGGTCGATGAATGTTTGAACAAGCGTTCGGCTCTATATTCGCTGATGTCATCGCAGTCACAATAGCCTCTCGGCCGGCTGGAGTGCACTGTGGGCTGCGTTAATATACCCCACCCATTAATTAACACGTTAACACCCTTCAGTCGCGAATAGACGTCACAAGGTGCTCTTGCGCCTAAAATTTGATTTTCGAACGTGATTCAGATTTATAAGCTGTCTATCAAAGGGAAATAAGGCCGGTTCGATGACGTAGCAAATTAACTGTGAGCATAGTTAAGTAGTACCTACATCTGTCCAAGCCTAAGTTTATTTGTTACATAAGTAAGGACGGACTACAGTGTATTTTTCCTTGGTTTGATTTGGAAGGGCTTGTGGCTAAGTAATAACAGCTCCACGGGTCGATCGATCAGGCTAAGCTACGCTTGCCGCGGTTGGTCCGTAGATGGGTGATGATCTTCACATACCAAGACCCCTCCGTGCATCGGAAAGCACGTTAAGCCTTTGGTCCCGGCTGTCATTCGTGGCTCTTTGACAGTCGATACGGGTCGTCAGTACCCCGAAAGTCTGACAACCAGTCTTACCAAGGGGTATCGTATTACCCAGTAACTGGGTCGTGGAGGTCAGATAGGCAGTCATTCCATGTAAAATACTGGTATTCAGCTGCATCCGGTTAGACTGGAAGACGACCCCAACATAGTTGGGAAAAAGGCTAGGCAGATGATGATGAATTGGTCAACAAGCACGTTATGAAAATAACGAGTGTACCTACGCGTCAGTTTCAGTTTGGTAGGACTAACCGTCTCGCACTTTGTAAGAGACGCACAAAGTAATTACTTCAAAAATTGCTTGAGATATGCCACAGGTCCTGTACAAAAGGTATAAGTATTAAAATACACTATAGTCCGTTAAGATTGTAAAGGTTTTAATTTGCTGGTACCCGCCTTCATTGGCGGGTACCTACCAGCAAATTAATAAACAGCAGAAATCAATCCTAGATTCTACAAAATATGGACACGAAGTATAAAAGTCTTAGTGAAAATCAGAATATTACAGATGTATGTAATCTACCAACATTATTATCGACAGCTCAAATATTCGACTCGATATTAAATTGAAATTAATGGTAGTACCTACTTACAGAGAATACGGAGTACTCGAAACAATAGTTAACGACTAGACATTAGATTTATCATCTGAGTCGCGGGGCGATCTCTCTAGTCACAGATATAAATAGGAATAAGAAGCCGCATGGATTACGTTGAATTCTTAGAACACTAGGCCCAGACTGATTGGTTTAACAAGGGACAGTATCTAAAGTGGGAAAACAGCCGTGCGATTCTGTAACCATCTCACCGTGAAAACTTGGGTGAAGTGAGCGTGGAGTGAGCTGCCATTGGGGATTAACACTATTGACACTGCTCACTTCAAGCTCACTTCACTTATGATTTCACGGTGAGATGTTTACAGAATCGACCGGCATATATACCTAACCTCCCACTATTATCACAGACTACATTGATCACCTCCCAAGCAATCAATCTGCCTAGCCTTTTCACAACTATGTTGCGGTTGGCTTCCAGTCTAACCAGATGCAGTTAAATACCAATATTTTACATAGACCGACTGCCTATCTGACCTCCACAACCCAGTTACTGGGTAACATGATACTCCTTGGTAACACCAATTGTCAGACTTTCGGGCTGCTGACTACCCGTAACGACTGTCAAAGATCCACGAATGACAGCCGGGACCAACCACTTAACGTGGTTTCCGAGGCATGGATTGTTCTCGGTAAAGATGGTCACCAATCCACAGACCAACCGCGGCAAGCGTAGCTTAAACTGATCGATCGACCTGTGCAGCTGATATTAATTAGCCACGGGACCCTTTAAGCTCATAATCTCTTTTTAAGTGATTTAAGGGATTAGAAATATAGTTTGTCTGTCACCTTTTCACGACATAACAGCTGAACGAAGTTGGATGAAAGGCAAACGGATAGGCCACACAACGTGCTTTCCGAGGCACGGAGTGGTCTTGATATGTAATTGTTGGTCACCTATACACGAACCCTGGCAAGCGGAGCTTCAATCGACCCATGCGGCTGTTATCATTTAGCCACAAGCCCCTCATGATCGGGATAAAATACAGACATAAAACTGAAAGTACGACCCTCTATCGTAAACGAAATACATTGTGTACAAGATAGAAAGATAAATCTTTCCCACTATCCCTAGTAAGTTTAATGCCCCGTCACTATTTACAGCTTCAGATTGATAAGTGCTGTACCATTAATGTTAGGGGAGCACATTAGAGCTGCTAATGTACTAACCCCTATAATTTGCTATCTCTGGTGCTATAAAGATCCGTTACTCGTTGTGAAACGGTTTAGCAAAGATTATAGACCGTGATACAAGCTTAACGTTACGTATCTGGTAAACTGTTTTGTACGATCAGAGTGTAAATAAATTGAGTCTTGAAAATTCTGCGGGTATTTAAACATTTATTCAAAGTGATTTTCATTTGAAATGTAATCTTCAAAGCTTCTTGATAAGAATGTGTATGACACGAAACCGTTATACATATATTGCAGTGTTTATTTATTTAGTCTTAATTAAATAATTTTTAGGGTTCCGTACCCAAAGGGTAAAAAGGAACCCTATTACAGAAATACATCATCTGTAAAAATTTCAACTGTCTAACTATCACGGTTCATGAGATACAGCCTGGTGACAGACGGACGGACGGACAGCGCAGCGGGAGCGCTGTACCGTGCGCTGGACCGTTTTACAGATGATGTATTTCTGTTGCCGCTATAACAAAAAATACTAAAAAAACAGAATAAAATAAATATTTAAGGGGGCTCCTATACAACAGACATGATTTTTTTGCCGTTTTTATAGATAATGGTACGGAACCCTTCGTGCGCGAATCCGACTCACGCTTGGCCGGTTTATTTGTTAATCTTATGTATTATACATGTTATAGTATTTATTAAGTATTTACATAGTTTAAAAAGCTAACAGTCTTAAAATAATAATAATAATATGTACAAGTATACAAAAAGGAGGGCAAATAATCAAAGGGCATCAAAAAATTCGTCCGTATCGCTGTCAATAGGAAACGTGCCCAAAAGGCTGGCAGCATTGCCAGATATTATTATTATTATTATTAAATAATTGAAAAAGAAAACATTTTGCAAAGAAAAATAATTAAAATAAATCTGGTCACGTAAATAAATGGACCCATTAGAATGCACTCAAAATGCGAACCTGAAAACTTTTTTATTTTCTTGCTAAGTGGTTGGACTCGCTCTAGTAAGGTATGTAGCTGCAATATTAAAAATTCAAGCAGTGTCGTCTGTCCGCGGTCCGCTGCTCGTACAATCAAACATCATTTGCGTGCTCGTGGCGACCGACCGTTTGTTAAAGTGGACCGGTCAATAACTCCGCAAATAGCAATTTAATGAATATGTCGCCACCTAATAACATCGCACATAGAAAAACTCTGACTGAATTGGTAACTATTTGGGTCAATGAATCCTGCAAAGTGCGTCGACTCCTCATACTTTTATCTCAGCAGTTTGTTCAACTTTACGACTGCAAGAAAATAGTAAATTGCGAGAGATTGTAAAGTATTTTGACGATCTGAGACGCATTTATTGTAACAGCTTTATTAGACGAAACAAATTGGAATCATTTGTAGACTTGATTTAATTGAACTTATTTGTTTGTGCTCAATCTCCTGCTTGCATGCTTCTGAATTCTGACGCTCCACTGGATGCTACTAGTAGACAAAAGTAAATTTTTACATGGCAAGCTTTATTTTTGCATTTATCAAACTTATTTTACTGTGGAAATAAACTGTATTTCTTTCTTTTTTCAATATTTCGGTGCGAATTCGCTACGTTACAAGATTTGAATAGCTGTTGCAGTTCGTATACTGCAGTTATCATGCAAATATAGTTATGATAATATCTGCGCAATCCAATTCACTTCGAACAAATAGTCATCCATTAGGAACGTTTCAAGTAAATAATCACCTCACACATATACTCAGACTGTATCGATTAACTTCGTAACCAAGTGAACAATGTACAATATAACAAAAAAAACGACGATATAAAGTTTAAATAAATAAAACATGCGTCAGTGGATAAGTCCCTACATAGAGAACTAGTGTGGGAACTAATATTGACAGAAATTATGTATATATTGTGCTCTCGGAACAACGATCAAAGCTGCTGCAGAAAACAAGAGCTAATCGCCACAGTATGAGCACATTTATCTCTGTAGCAGAAGGTTCAAAGTGATTCACACCATGTGTTACTTACGAAAATAATTTACCACTTGGCAAGCTTATTTGCTTTAACTTTCCGCCTCGAGGAATTTGTAAAGTTCGCTTAATTTACCTGCAAATCAAATACAAGACGAATTAAGTGAGTTATTTGTCAATTCGAGGGACAGCTTCGTTATAAAGGAGGATCAATAAGTATTGATACCTTTTAACAAATTAAATGTTTCTTTAGTCACAACAGAATCGATCAACCGAGGCAAGATCAAATTAGAATCTATTGAATCAAATAATTATTTTGATTTACTAAACACTTTTCGTGAAATGTTATCTCTCTCTAGGTATTCTTTAGGTGCCTAAAACTTTTGATTGCTTCAATTCAAGTCACACCATTTGGCGACGATTGATTGTTCAGTCAATTGTCAATCGCTATCAATTATTATTTGCGTCGTGTTTATAGATATTGGAATTTCGTGTTTAATGTGAGGTTGTTAGTGCTTCCACAGGCGAGACGGTGAGACGTGCGTTTCGTTTGTGCAGAATGAACGTTTTTTCTTTCTTTCTTTTTTTTCTTTAGGCGCTGTCTGTCGTCAAACGTTTTGTTTAATTCGTCGGTGCCCATATTCATTAAACATGTATAGATAATGATTGACTGAAATGTCGCAAGCACTAAGTGCCAAAGCTCGGGGCAGAAGATTTCTGAAAATTCGACTCGTGTCATGTCACTACCACGTTTTTTAACCGAGCATGCCTTTCTTTTTTTTGTGGGTGGCAAACTATCAAATAACTTCTGCCGCTCTGGGCGGAGTGGGAGGGCGTGTCGGACTTTTACTAACTAAAACCCACCAGTGTTCCTTCAGATCTTTCGAACAACCTGCGACCCTGGCAGGCATCAGCCTTAGTGGACCCTACCGGACGGTGAACTGCCCATTGCTCGCCGTCCGCAAGCCCGCGCCTACGACCGCGCATGCCTCAAACCTTAGTTTTAAGTAAAGTATAATTTTATATTTAACGTTTAGATAATGAGACACTGGTGGAGTCCATGGCTATCATGCAGTACCTGGAGGATACTCACCCCGAGCCAGCGCTGACTCCGAAATCCCCGCTACTGAAGGCCAGGATGAGGGAACTCTGCGAGGTTTGTACAATTACAGTTACAGACGCCAGCACATCAAGCTACCCGAAACTGTCAAATTTTCCCAATCAACCTTGAACCTAATGCTAATAGCGATAAAGTTGAAAATCTATTAAAGAAATTTGATTGATTATAGTAGCTTGATGTGCTGGCGTCTGTACATTAAAACTGTCGGAATATATATGTATGATCCCACTGGAACGTACTATGAGGATAAAAAAAAACTTGTGTCCTTGTCCAGGTCATGGTCTACCTGTGTGCCAAACATCAAAATCCGTTCAGCCGTTAATGAGTGAAAATAAAATAGACAGACATAGTTACTTTCGCAATACTAATATTAGTATGGATAGTATGTATTATATTGCATTATTGTGAGTCCCTCGCGTTACGTAAGCACATTAAAACTCTTAAGGATCATTAATCTAACTTGATTACGATGCTGACAAAACATAACTCAATAATAAAAACGGCAAATGGCTCAACTTTCGCGCACTGTTCCCCGAATTAATTGAATTTGCCTTTTAACCTGTCCGCATTTTAAGGGTATTCGAGGTGTTAATTCTCCAGCGGCACCCTTTCGCGTTGGGGCGGCAATTATCATGAAACTCTGAATTATCTAGAGCCCCTCCATTAAAGTCAGCGAAAAAAATGTTAAATAAAAAAAAATTGTCCTCTATTTCTGCGGTCTGATATAATTATTATTTTATTATACTTCAGTCAATTTCAGAGACTAACTGACAAAAAAAATATCAAGTAGGTACTTTAGTAAATATCTTACTGTAACTGTCAGGACGGAATTTATGTCGCGATGTTTTCAACGCATCTTTGGTCAATCTTATGTGTTCTAGCGGCCCTAAGCTTTATTTCATAGGTACCTACTGTACGTATGTAGTCTGTATCTTTATAGATAACATCAAATAAATCTCCGGAACATCCAATTCACAACTATCCGAAACAACTGAATACTTGATCGTGATCGGACATTCAAAACATTGTAAAAGCCAATTACATGTTTTAAAAAGAGTAACCGTGGAGTTTCGTGCCGGCTCTTCTCCATAAGAAACGACCAATTGGAACCGTGCACCTAGCTTCTGATGTTTCATAAGTGCCCATGTAGGTTTATCCAAATCCAAACTAATATTATAAATGCGAAAGTAACTCTGTCTGTCTGTCTGTCTGTCTTTGCTTCACGCCTAAACTACTGAACCGATTTGTGTGAAATTTGGTACAGACATAGTTTGGAACTTGAGAAAGGACATAGGATAGTTTTTATTACAAAAAATAAAATAAAAAATAAAATTTATTCCGGACATACAGCGCCATCTATTGGTCAAGAATCGGCATCAATTCAGTACTGAAAATTCATCGGAAAAATGTAAATAAATAGTAAAAAGATATGAAAAATATAATATAATACACCTTTTAGTACATAGAAAATGCTCTAACGGAGTATAGATAATTCTATTAGTACTATATGTCGAGTTGGTGATCGCGCAATGGTGTCGATCGTTTCACGAGTTCGGTTCATGTTATTGATTTAATTCATGTGGGAATTTTTAAATTTTTAATTAATTCATTCATTTTAATTCATTTCCATTTTTAATTCATTCTTTAACTATGTGGGTAAAACCAAAAATCTGCCGGAAGTCACTATTCCACGCGAACGAAGTCGCGGGCAAAAGCTAGTGTGAAATAAAATATTTTGATTTTAATTTAAGTTTCGTAGGACGTACAAGGGGGGACATGGTTCAACCATTTTCTTTTGCAGATAGTAGTCTCAGGCATCCAGCCGTTACAAAACATCGGTCTAAGGCCCCAATTTGAAACGACGGAGCAATACACGAAGTTTGCAAGATATTGGACCGACCGCGGTCTTCAGACCTTGGAGGAACTGCTCCAGAAGACAGCTGGAAAATATTGCGTTGGAGACCAGATCACCATCGCTGATTTATGTCTTGTGCCTCAGCTGTACAATGCCGTAACCAGGTGGGTTTGTAAAGTAACGTTTTTTTTTTTTTTAAGCAGTTAAGGAGAATTATTTGATGTCATAAATATTGACCCAGGGCTCGACACGCTACTGTTTTGTAAGGGTCTAGAAAATAAATCATTACAAATGTGGTGCACAGTATCATGAAAGAATAAACGGGCAAATCTTTACAAAAAATGTCAAAAATAACCGTTGACCGCCAAGTAAGAAAAGCCTCTCAATTACGAAAATAGGGAAATATTCATGATAGACCAGATAATTAACATGTTAATTAAACAATCTTTCAAGCTATACGCATAATTTATAATTTAGGCCGTAATAGGTTGGGGAATATTACAAGGTAATCTTTACAACCAAGAGGCAAAGCAAACAATCCATGTTTTTCTTCCATTATTCACTTTTTACCATAGACAATATTTGTACAACTGAGCCTTTACTCGTTTGGGCCCACTGAAAAACTAAAACACTTATCTTGAAGGCTTGATAAATCTGTTTATTTTCCATTTCATCACTCTTTATCTGAAAATTGTGATTTGAAATCTGAAACAGTTTGCATCAAACAATCAAAGTTTTGATTGAGTCACACGAAGGAGATCACGAGATTTTATTATTTTTCAGACATAAACTGGACATCGGCAAGTACCCAACAGTTTCGAAACTATACAAGTCACTGTTAAATGAAACAGTATTTCAAGAAACTCATCCGGAAAACGTGAAATCAAAAATATAAAACGACACATTACCAAACTATCAAAACAGTACGGCCGTCGAGAGCACGCGTTTCTGACACCTGTCAGAGCGACAATTCTAGTAGCTAATAAAGATCAAATTCGCAAAACCCGTATTCGTTTGTATGAAACTGACAGGTGTCAAGAACACACTCTCGTCGGCCGCAATTTAGTTCTAGAAAATTGTCTGGTTCACATTTAAAGTATAATTTTATTCTACTTAATGAACTAAAACATGAATTTAATACTATTTACGTATATCTATACTAATAATAAAGCTGAAGTGTTTGTTTGAACGCCCTAATCTCTGGAACTACCGGTCGGATTTGATTTTTGTTTTGCACTTGATAGCCTAATTCTCGAGGATGCCATGGAAAATCACGCTATGACCCTAAGGAACCGAGGGGAAAAAAAAAGTCGGAAAGATCGCGAAAGGACAGCGCGGGTAGGTGATTTGATGCGACGGGGTGAGTCGGGGAACAAGAAATACTCGTACGAGTATCACGCGGACGAAGTCACAGAAACTAGTAATAAATATATGGGTCAGAAGATACAGGCTGTGCCTGGTTTGGGACCCGCTGCTAAATCAGTCTAAGCTTTCTCTTGGTTAGAACTGCATGCGAATACTATGTTTGTGAACTACGAGTATTGGTGAGTTTTAATAAATGAATAATAAAATTGAATAATATTTTCTAATAACGACTCCGACAGTTTTTGGAAACAAAAATTAATTGGTGCGTTTCTGGGCTTGGATGGGGATTTTAAAGGAATTCATGTTTTATTTAATTAAAACCCTCTACTCTACATACTACCTCTTACTTGAATTACCTAATAACCTAAAATAAATCGTACCACCATCTGTTTTGTTTCCTTTTATCTGACTTCTAAGAAGGGGAGGCAGTTCATTCGACAGAATTTTCTTTCTTCCACTTATACCTCAGCCTGTGGCTTTCGTATAAGGCCATCAAAGACTTTGTATAATAGCCACGTTATGAAAAGGTTAATTTCCATTGTAAATATGTAGTGACTAGTGTATAAACGTGAAAATTCTTACTTAAAGTAATTTTCATTAGTACCCTTATATTCAGACACTACGCCATTTTCTCGCCTTGTATTAATTAAGTTTACACTTATCTGTCACAGTCAAGGCTGCCCCAGTTTTGGAAAACAATGAAGGTTTAAGGGTTGAAGGCGTCCCCAAAGCATTAGTTGAATCAAAGGCGAATAGAAGGGGTTAAATGCGGAAGGCATTAGCATCCCATATTCCGGCATTCAAAACGGCAAGTCTGGAACAGCCGTGCGATTCTGTAACCATCTCACCGTGAAAGCTTGGGTGAAGTGAGCGTGGAGTGAGCTGTCATTCGCTAGGGACTAACATTATTAAGTGCTCACTTCACTTATGATTACACGGTGAGATTTTTACAGAATCGACCGGCAGGTTTCAATGTTTAGTTCAGCAGTGCTATTCTGTAAAAATCTCACCGTGAGAACGTAGGTGAAGTCTGCTCGTGACTGTGAGAATGTAGGAAGTGAGCTCTGTCATTTCCTAATGCTAGGGATTAGCACTATTACGTGCTCACCTCACTTATGATTTTTACGGTGACATTTTTACAGAATCGACCGGCAGGTGTAAGAGGTTACAAGCATGGACCCTTATTTTGCCCACATTAAGAACCTATGACCTATGTCATAGGTTCTTAATGTGGGCGATGACGCCCCCTCGTGGGCGTTTAAGACTTTAAGGGGGGCAGTAGAAGATCCAGAGTAAATTATATATCCTATCTTACGACTATATAATGTTACACGTTTAAATATAATCCTGGCAATCGCTGTTTCAGATTCGCGGCAGTTTGTAAGTAAAAAAATATTGGTGGGCTCTAAAAAAATTCTCAAAGAGGGCGGTGGCCAAAATAATGAATACCTATGTCACAGGTGAAGCCCGAACTCAGTTGTACTGTCAGGGAAATTATTTGATAAGCAAACTAACACCCCCACGCCAATTTGTAGTGCTATAACCATTTCATACAACAGCCGTGCGATTCTGTAACCATCTCACCGTGAAAGCTTGGGTGAAGTGAGCGTGGAGTGAGCTGTCATTCGCTAGGGATTAGCACTATTAAGTGCTCACTTCACTTATGATTTCACGGTGAAATTTTTACAGAATCGGGCGGCTGTTCCCATTTCAAACAATGACAATTGTGATTTGAGTATACGAACAATTTAAGTTGGTAGTCAATTTGCTTACAGTCTTAAAATAATAATATATACAAGTATTACAGGAGGGGAAATAATAATAATAATAATATAATAATATTTATTTATAAGTTCACATAAGTTCACATAAGTATAAATTAGATAGAAGTTACATCATTACAAAGTTACATATTACTATAAGGAAAATATTAACTATGCCTAAAATAAATCTAGTTCATCACTTATATATTATATTGGTTAAAGGCCTACTGAATTGAATAGCGACCTGCCTGATGTAGGTTTATTCAAACCTGTGTTTCAGGCCATCACTTGACAACGTTGAGTGCTTTAGTGGACTATTATGTTACTGAACATAGAGCTAGCATACATTATAATATGATACATAATAATTTTATTTTTAAATAAAAATTGACTTAACATTAATAAAATTATTGCATTACTTCTAGCAATTTTTCAGTGTCTGAGTAATTAAATGTCGCTAAGTATTCACTCAACATTTCACTACACTTTTTAAAATTTACACTATATATACTTAGAGACTTATTGATTTTATTATATAAGAAGGGACCTAAAAATACATAAAATTTATTTATGAAAGCATGTCTGGTCTGAGGCTTTGTGCAAACTAAGTCTTTTCTTCTCTTATCTATAGGTATTGGGATAAAAGGAAGTTTCCTATGCTGGTGCAGTACAATGTTCAATATAAATAGTTGCCGCACGGTTAAAACCTTACATGCCGTGTAAAGCTCGTGTGTGGGAAATCTATATGGGCGAAAGGTGGCTACCTTAAGGATAGCTCTCTGCGCACGTTCTAATGGCAGAAGGATTGATTTAGCAGCCCCACCCCATGAAGTTATACAATAAGTGAGAATGGATTGACACAAAGCTAAATAGACCTGTTTAATTAATTTGTAGTCCGATATATATCGTAAATTCTTAAAAATGTATATCAATTTACGCATTCGAGTGCATAACAAATCAATGTGTTTACGGAAATTCAGATTTGTGTCAATCGTTACACCTAGATATTTCATATGATCGGTTTTTGCTAAAGTAGGACAATTACATGCATTGTCAGCATACGTGCCACACTTATGCGCAAAAATGTTTATGTTAGTAGTTGGAAGGTTAGTATTTTTCATAGTAAATAAAATGTGTTTAGTTTTCTCTGCATTTAGTGTTAGGAGATTTTCATATAGCCAATTAGACACTATATTAAAACCGTTCTGGGCTTGTTTATACACCTCTTCTCGAGATTTGTCTGAAAACAACAGAGCTGTGTCATCTGCATAAGACATTATGACACCATTTTGGAGTGTTAAGCTGCACAGGTCATTTATATATACTAGGAATAAAGTAGGGCCCAAAATACTACCTTGTGGTATTCCGTAATTACTATTTGGAAGCTCAGAACTGACGTACTGACCGATTTTGACACATTGTACGCGGTCACTAAGATAATCAGAAAGTAGTGAAAGCGTTGTTCCTCTTATTCCGAGTGTTTCAAGCTTGTCCAATAATAAAGGACCGGAAATTGTGTCAAAGGCCTTGGCGAGGTCTAGGAAGATCCCAATGGAGTGCAAGCCCTTATCCAAATTAGTTGTTATGTAATCCGTCATTTGATGTACTGCCTGATTAGTTGATTTTTTGGGCCTAAAGCCAAATTGCCTATCTGAAAGCAATTTATTATCTTCTAGGTATTTGATTAATCTAATATTAATGATTTTCTCTAGGATTTTGGAGAGCCCTGTTAAAACTGAAATAGGTCTGTAGTTGTTAACACATTTTTTGTCACCAGATTTATATACAGGGGTAACCACTGCTTTTTTAAGCGACTTAGGGAATATACCATTAGTTAAGCATAACTGAAAAATATGAGTTAGTGGCGGAGCAAGAAGGTATTTGAAATGTTTAAGTATGTTGTTGGATATGTCGTCCCACCCAACCGCGCAAACGTCCTTTAATCCAGAAATAATTGTTAGTACTTCATCGACGTCCGTATCTAGTAAGACAAATGATTTGAGTGTGGGGAAAGTTTTAGGTTCGCTTTGAGGGAAAGAACTTCTAGATTGTATGGTCTTTTCTGATAAAGTTTTCCCTACGTTAGAAAAATAGAAATTAACTTTATTTGTTGATTCGATTGGGTTGTTCTCAATTGTCAATAAGTCTAGTGGAGGTTCAGGTTGTTTTGTTCGAAATGTATTTGTTTTTATAAACTTCCAAATAAGTTTACTATTTTTGCCTGCTTTCTTCAGTTCTTTTCTATCAAATTCATTTTTAATTTTTCTCAAAAGGTTGTTGCAGAAGTTTCTATATCTTTTATACGTAATGGAAAGAATTTCATTTTTAGGCTCAAGTTTGGACTTTATGTGAAGTTTGTCTCTATGCCTAATACATCGAACAAGTCCGGGTGTAATCCAAGGTTTAATGCACTTATACTTCCTTGGCGTTATTTTAGCAACTGTATGTTTTATTATTGCAGAGTGAAGTGAGTTTATAAAATAATTAATAGAAATATTTGCATCGGTAGAATTATAAACTGGGTCAAAATTAATATTACGTATGTCTTTTTCGAGGTGTGTCATGTTGATTTTAGTATAGCTACGTAAACAATTTTTTCTGGGTAAAGAAACTTGCAGTGTTAGTAAAACTGCTTGGTGATCAGTAAGCGAAGAGTTAGTAACAAATGTTTTGGTTGGGTTATTTGTTTTTATAATGAAATGATCTAAGCATGAACCGCTTTGATGTGTGGGGTAGTAATGAGCTGGCAAGAGTCCGTGGAATGAGCATATATTAAGATAGTTATGTGCATGTATATCCATTTTCCCGGAAGCAATGTTGATATTGATGTCACCCATTAGTATTATGTGTTTAAAAGTTGTAAGTCTTTGTGCTGTCAAGCGAGTGAGCGTAACGAAATAATCACATGGCATAAAAAATTCGTCCGCATCGCAGTCAATAGGAAAAGTGCAGTGGGCACTCGGACTCCATGGCCTTAGAGTTCCAACCCCAAACGGCTCGAACATATATGTTCCAAAGAGATTGGAGTATTTGCGCCGTTATTATTTTAAGACTGTTAGCTTTTTAAATTATGTAAATATGTGTAAGTAAATAAATTAAATCCATTTCCCTAACAATGAATTTCCCTGTCAGAACGTAAAACACGTCTGTCGGCACGTCATTAAACATCGCTGCCATTAGTTATGTTCAGGACCCTCATGTCGTGTTATCAAGTGCTGCACTTACGCTCTATGTCCTGAATTTCCTTCACAACAACAAATGTTAACGAGCCATAACATAACTACGCCAAGCATAACTACGCCGCCAAGCATAACTACGCCGAGTGTGCTTTCTTACGGAGCTTCCAACATAGTTTGGCGGAGTGTTAAGGCCGTGTCACATAAAGCACGGAGCGTCTACTTTTGGCTTATTAGTCGATTCGCACGCGAATTTACTCGCCCGAAAAATGCGACGATTTCAATATTTTTTTTTTTTATATAGGCGACTCGCACGAATTGGCACAATGTGAATTTTATGCAATGAAGTTAGGAACAAAAGTACACGTGTATAATATTTAACTCTTATCACTGCTGCGTGCTATGGTCCTCTTTTCTATACTTTCGACTAATAAGCCCTATCTTTCCGTAGCTATGTCCAGTATTACAAGGATCTTCTGGTACTCGAATCACGTTGACAGGGGGCGCTGTTGGTAATTTAAACATTTGTTCAATGTTTTGTAAAATATATTTTGAAAGAACAAGATGGCGTCGTTAGGTTCAATTTTGGCTACGCGGCACAAAATTCTTGCACAGCTGTACAGGAAAAAAATAACCAGTGCGCAAACTATAAACATGAATTCAGCATATGATTTTAGACCAGGTAGCGTAGAAGTTTTTCGCCGGTTATCAAAAAAAGAATCAGCTGCAATACCTTCGCGGTCAAAACGTACGGATTTTTTTTTTTTTTTAGGATAAATTTCTACCCAAAATTCATAGTGTTAGAGTTCGCGCATTGGTAAAATTTTTATCCTGTATTTATGTATGAGTGATGTCACTATGAAAAGAAGCGCCACTAAATACCCTTATGTTCAGTGTGATATATTCAGTATGATATACTCAGTGTGATATATTCAGTGAGAAATATACATTTAGGGGTAATCTCCGGAACTACCTGTCGGATTTGAATAATTATTTTTGATAGCCCAACTTTTGAAGAAGGTTTAAAAGCTATTAACATCACGCTACGGCTCTTAGGAGCCAAGCAAAAGGAAAAAGTCAGAAAGAACGCTGAGCGAAAACGAAAAACTAGCCCGGGCGAGCGATGGGATACGACGCGATGGGTCGGGGGCTGAAATTTCACGCGAACGAAATCGCAGGCAGAAGCTAGTAGCCTAATATACGTATTGAGTTACCTTACGGCCGAAGGCACCTCGCGCACTAGACGGCCACGACCACGACCAGTCGGCCCGGTGTGCGGCCAGTTGGCCATTGCGGTCAAGTGCGCGACGTTCATATGGTTTCTTTAGTTAATCTGGTCGTTGCGGCCACTGGTCCTGGTCGTGGCCGTCTAGTGCGCGAGGTGCCGAAGCCACACCGCTACCGACTGCCGCCTCGCTTTCAATACGTCAATGACTTTATATGTCGCACTGTCATAAATCGTTGAATTACGACTTGCTCTGCATATTTAGGTCACAGCTGCAATAAGAAATATTACGCCTTGTGAATACTAACATGATAGCCTACCACGTACTACTTAGCTGAACGCGAATTTATTCGCAATTATTTTCATTGTACTGCCTAAATAATTGCTGCAATAAAATGTTTCTGAACATTAACATCAATGGATAATGATAGTGAAATATTGAATAGATTCTTGACTAATGTACAGACGCTAGCACATAAAGCTACAACAATCTGTCAAATTTCTTTAATATGTAAATTCAACTTCTTCGCTAAAGCATAAGGTTCAAACTTTGATTATATAATGTATATAATCAAAGGGTTCAAAGTTGATTGGGAAAATTTGACAGTTTCGGGTAGCTTGATGTGCTGGCGTCTGTACTATTTAGTTTTTACCATGAACAGAAGATTTCGGTATTATAATTAAACCTTCAGCTGCAACCCGCAAATGATATGTGCACTTAAAAAAGTTACTTTTCGTCTTATTACAAAACGAAACGAGTTCTAAGTTTCAGTATTTTAAACCTTATTCCGACTGATATTAAGTTCTAAATGCAAAGATGACAACATAAATTGAGATTCAGGTTATAAATTAATCTTATTTATTTAGATATACTTTATTGTTTGACGGCACGGTTGGCGCAGTGGTTAAGCGATTGACTGCTGCGCTGCGTGTCGCGGGTTCGATTCCCGCACGGAACAAATATTTGTATGACCTACATGTATTTGTTCCGAGTCTGGGTGTTTTTCTATCTATAATATGTACGTATTTACAAAAAAAAAAATTGTATATAAGTAGTTTATCAGCCATCTTGTTACCATAACACAAGCATTAGGTTGCTTAGCTTGGGACAAATGGTGCTGTGTGAAATGTCCAGGGATTTATTTATTATTATTATTATTTATTTATTGTACACCACAAAAATACACAACATAAAAATACATCAAATACTACAAAATATACAATGGGCGGCCTTATTCTGCGATCTCTTCCAGGCAACCTTGGAATGAACAGTGATTTTCCTGGACATAAAATGGGGCTGTCGTTGGTGCAAATATTATAATACACTAAAATAGATAGGCATATACATACATACCCAAAATTATAGATACATAAATACATACTTACTAAATATATAAGCAACGAAAATAAACGAAGACTGTACATAACTGTAGTCTAATGATAAATCTTGTTTTGTAATAAGGGCGAACAAATCTAAGTTAAAATTCACTTCGAAATTCACCTTAGTGGAGATTTGGTGTGTATTTTGGTGTGAAATGAAAAACACTACAAAAATCCTGTCACTTACCGTTTGAAACCCATTCATTTATGTTCGTAATGTTTCATAATTCATACCTATAGGCGCCATACTATGAATACACACATGTCATTTTCAGTAATGAGTTATCGTAAATTCCTTCCATTCATTACATCGAACAATTGATCCAAGGTTTCTTCGGTAAAAAGCAATTACACTGATGCGTAATGTTTTCTGTAGAACTCGGTAGCTACGCCAGCTATTGACATCATTTTTGAATGCCTATTCGTAGTTAGACCCAGTAAGACCACGTTCACACGGCAATGTATTGTACGTTGCAGTTAAAGGCTTGGATCATACTGAACAATACCGGACGCTTATTTCAGTAATCTAGTTACTGTTTAGTAAAGTACCTATTCGACTTTAATCGTATCAACAACAGTAGGTATGTTGCCGTGTGAACCCAACATTTTTATTAAAAAAATGTGCAGTCTATTACCGTGTGAACGTAGTCTTACTGAGTATTACAATTACTTAAGAAATGTGGTCATAAATCAGATCGGTAAAGCTGAGTCATATTATGCTATTCTTGGATGCCAAGCAGGTTTCAATACCTTCTATAAAGTGACATTTACAAATGAATAAAACCTTTTTACAACTCAAGTGAGTGCACGTAATGAAAATATTTATTTTCTCAATAAAATGGTGTCGTTCCAGGCTGATCGTGTATAAAATTCAAATGGTGTGAAATTCTCTCCCGGCGCATAAATTCAATACAAAGCCGATCAATTAATTTTCTATATTTTCAATTTATGAAATAGTGCGAAACTTTTTCTTCAAGAGCTAGGTATATACATCATTCCTAATCGTCGCCAATCTTTAACCCTGGCTTTTTTACGTAATGTCTAATTTAAAAAACTAACAGTCTCAAAATAATAATATGTACGAGTATATAAAAAAGGTAGGAGAAAGTATCATGGGGCATCAAAAATTCATCCACATCGGATGTCAACAGGAAAAATGCTCAAAACGCTGGCTGATTCTTTGGTAAAAAAATAGGCCAGCCCTCTGGTCACGTGAAGAGTCAACCAACCGCTTAGCAATGTCTTGAAAAACTAAGTGGTTACTCGTACCACATGGCCCTAGAGTTTCAAACTCAAACGGCTCTAAAAGCTTTTCAATTATGTAAATATTATAATTTTGCATGATTTAAAAAATGGTAATCATAACTTGAGGTGTTTCATAACATGCTTTCGATAAATCAGTGGCATTCCTGTACAACATAACACTGGGCTGGCTCCGCTACACCGCTGTTTCCCGGCAACGAATACTCCTAAAACGCTCTTAATATTTGGTCTGCATCAGGATGACTGGACCAAGAGAGATTTTGGAGGTTTGAGCAATACCAAGTTTTAGTACCTATTTGGTACTATTTGGTACCAGACATCAAATAATTTGCACCTCGCTAAAGAGGGAAATCTATTACGAGGAAAGTGGCCAGCCATTCTGACTTCAGAATGGCTGGACCAAGTCGGTTTCACCTAGTTGTAGGCGTTATAACTAGTTCATCTATTCGTTAAAATTTAGTACCTGATTGGTACCTCAACATATGTTTTTCTCATATTTTTTCGATAAGCCAAAAAAGAGTTACCTCTAAAAGAAATTTTGCATGTAATTTGGAGCACTTTGATTTCACCTAGTTGAAGGCGTTATAATTAGTTTATCTTTCATTAAAATTTAGTACTTCGTTGGAACCTCCACATATGTTTTTCTTAGATTTTTTAGATAAGCCAAAAATAAGTTACACCTACAAGAAGTTTTGCATATTAATAATGTTTATTTTTGTACAATGAAAATGACCGAAAATAAATCATAACACACATAAATATTCGTTGACTGATACATTAATATTTTTTTGCATATAAATAACAGTGTGCATACATTTTGTTTCTACTTATTGTGATTCTACTTGATAGGTCAAAAAAAAACATGTTTAGTTTCGTTTTAAAGTAAAGTACTGGCTTAAAAAAAACCGGGCAAGTGCGAGTTGAACTCACACACGAAGGGTTCCATACCACCGTAAAATAATAATTAACACTATACCTACAACGTGTAACGTTAAATGCGCAAAACCTCAGACACCCCAACTGATTTTTAATTCAATTGACCTATTTCAGAGAGAAAATAAGTCTGGAGGTGAGGTTCCCACGACGTACTAAATTTTAATGAAAGATAAACTAATTATAACGCCTACAAATAGGTGAAATCAAAGTGCTCCAAATTACATGCAAAATTTCTTTTAGGGGTAACTCTTTTTTGGCTTATCGAAAAAATATGAGAAAAACATATGTTGAGGTACCAATCAGGTACTAAATTTTAACGAATAGATGAACTAGTTATAACGCCTACAACTAGGTGAAACCGGCTTGGTCCAGCCATTCTGAAGTCAGAATGGCGGGCCACTTTCCTCGTACTAGATTTCCCTCTTTAGCGAGGTACAAATTATTTCATGTCTGGTACCAAATAGTACCAAATAGGTACTAAAACTTGGTATTGCTCAAACCTCCAAAATCTCTCTTGGTCCAGTCATCCTGATGCAGACTAATATTTGCATGCATTAGATTGGAAATATCCGTTACGAAGTTGGTTACAAAAAGTAAAGCGAAGTGAGATGTGTAGTATGCACGGTCTAACTCGACCATATACAACGTGTAACGTTAAATGCGCAAAACCTCAGACCCCAACTGATTTTTAATTCAATTGACCTATTTCAGAGAGAAAATAAGTCATTAAAAAAATTGTAAAGGTTTTATGTGCTGTTTTAGTTTTACTGGCCATTCTGATCGTCTCTTGCGTCTGCGACGACGCTTTATCGAGGGAGGAGTCGTCACCGGGCCGCTGCGCCGCGCTGACATTGGCTTGCTTGACCTATTAATAAATAGACACGGCAATGTTTTTAATAAAGATTTTTTGAAAAATGTGACCTCGATTAAAAAGTGGTTCAATTAATTGTGCTCGTTATTCTGATCAAACTATTTTCAGGTTTTGCGCATTTAACGTTACACGTTGTATATTTGTTGAGGTCGAGCCACGCTTCAACAATATGGCGACCCAAGCTAATGGTGTTTCGCAATCAGAGTTTACAGTACTTCAGGTTTGTACGTATATGCGTCTTCTCAACCTACCTCTGACTTGTGAGTAAAGATACCTAAGAGAAATTTTCTCACTCGTGTCGTGAAATTCTAATTAAAGCTTTAAGTAGACGTAAGTCAAACATACGAGTATCTCTTTCTATAAATAGACCTTCCGTGAGAAGTTAAATCAACTTGGAAACCTGCATGGTGCTGATTATTTCAGTTTCAGAGATAAAGAAACGGGCAGTGTAGGTTTGTAACAGATCTTAGTTAGATTTCCTTTTGATTGCCAACAAGGGAGCTGTTAACGTTTATGTGAACAACAATCGGCGATGCTCTGTTAACGTTATTATTATGTGAAAAGCTTTAAGCCTTTATCTTCTTAGAGCCCGCTTCTCCTGTGAAGGTATTTGCCGCCACACGCTATTAACGTAGTGTATACTTTTAGTTTTCTTAAAAATAATATATCACCGATTTGATGCGTTTTCGTCAAACTCGTGACTTCATAGCTGTCGCAGTATACCAAAAATTCAAGAAACATGTCGTATTGCTTATCTTGAGGAGTAGGTAGGTACTACCAGACCCCAAGACAAACTATGTATACAGAAACTACGTGAAAGTTCGTTAAGACCGAGTTCCGTGACATATAAGTAGATGCCCCACGAACTAAAAGTACGTCGCACCCAGTGTGTAATGAGTAACGAGGCAAACTTTGCTGCTTTGTTCGGTTGTCACCGTGTGACTCGGTTATTATCTTTCACATATAGTAAGTTGTTCATGCATCCATGCAACCATTTTGTAAACTACCTTGAAGATACGGAGCAGTACTTGGTATTCCCAACTTGGAAGTGAAGACACGTGAGCCCAAATCGTGACCCGGCGACGAAATGTGTTTTTCCTGTAATTCGTACGTTAAATTTAACTAAATTGAAAAATTAGTACGTTTAATTTAACTAAATTAAACGTACGAATTACAGGAAAAACCAAATCATGATGTCCAAGTTCATGTTCATAGACGATTTTTGAAACTCGTAATTATCTCCTTGTTAAATCTTTTCATTGTAACCAAATTCTAAAATTTAGAACATGATTACGTTGAAAGCTTTCTTAAAGTGTTAACTACCAACTAAAATAGCATTCATGGTTACTCGATTGAGAGTTTGGAGAAAAAAATAAATTAATGACGAATTCTGGAAAATTTTCATACACAAAATTTGAATTATCTCGAAGGTCATGGGTCTTCGCCTAAGCTACATTGAGCGCTTAAATATTAATGTTGCAAAGGGGTCACATTGTCACTTCCTGGAAGGAATACGTGGAATTACAAGTGCCCCTATATAATTGAATTATTCAATACCTTATCGTTTGTAACTAAGGTACACAGCTAAAATACCTACCACGAATCAATTATGAATTCAACACAAATATTTACATAGACTTAAAACTAATGACAATAATGTATACCTAAGGCTCTGTCCTACCACCGTCGACGACCTATGAACGATTTTCTCGCTCAAGAAACGTACAAAAGATTATAGATCCCGTGTAAATAAACAATCATTTATTAATAGTTGATCGCTGACTGTTCACACCGCCCCCGGTGAGTAGACGTTTGTCGCAGCGACAAGGGATATCAAAAAGAATAAGTACTCGCTCAGTGACGCTCGCTTGGTGGCCAGAACACTTGCTGAGAGCCTCACGCTTGGTACATACACACACCAGCGAGTAATCGCTCGTCGCAGCCGCGCACTCGTTGCTCGTTGCTCACCAACTCGACGCTAACTCTACTCACTTCTCGTTAGTCGCCAGCGATGGGACTGGTGCCTAGCCTATTACGTTTTTATTAGAACTTTCAAAGTACATCGATTTCGATATTTTAGTGTTTGAACCTACCTGTCAAACGTTTTGTCTAGTCGCAAAACAAATGAATCTCTATTAGAGAGTTGATAGCGCCGAATTGGATTTGATCAATATACGCACGCCAGGCGACAACAACATTTTACAAAAGCAAACACACAATGTTTGCTATTATTGTTTACCTAACTCCGATTAATATGATTCATGTGGAGTTTGTTTTCAACTTAGGTGTACTTTAATCTTTGTCAATGACAGTCCAAGTTGTTTTGATCATGGTAAGCTACGGTCCCTGACTCTATGCAAATACTCGTACATGTCTGTAATAACTGTCCCGTACATAATTGTTTCAAATAGCATTCAATGAACGCAGTTTACGATCTCTGTCGTTTCATTAGCGTTCATTATTTTGACACCAATGCAATAAAGATGGCTGGCGATGTGATGTGGTGGCGGCGGCTCGGGGGCTCAGTATCGTGCCTGCCGCCGCTGGCTAGCTGACATGTGCCGCCGCTCCCGCGAGGACGGCAAGTGTCTACGGCACCCCACGGCACGCCACGGCCTCTGACTAACAACCCCAGCGCGCCCACCGGGATGGGACCAAATATAAACATAAACCACCTCACATATTTACTTGGGCCGCAATGGCTCCACAGACAAAAGGACTACTTCTCCTTTTATTATTGTTTTGCGCACTCAGCGGCGGTAACGGAGACGGTGAGTAAATATCATTGCTTTATATGCTTTTATTTCGACATCGAGACGCATGTCTACGCATACAATTTTGTCAAAGAAAGTTGATGGCACCTTATAAGAAAAACAGTAGCTCTAAAAAGAAATAGTGAAAGTTGTAAGACCAAATAATGGTAGGATCAGGCGTATGCCTCCACTGGGAATCGAAGTTATAGTAAGAGGTCAATAGGATTAGGTCAGAGATATCGACATCGTATTTGATGCAGACCTGTAGCTGATGTCACCGAATAAACTGTCAGTTCCCATGGGAATATGTTCGTAGATAAGTTGTTTCACTATAAATTCTGATGTAACCTTATATTTCAGATGAAAATGAGACCGAATTTTTCGACGTTTTGTCCGTGCTTCGGGACAACGATGAGCTACCTGATGGGGTCACTCGGGCCCCGGGGCGCTGCCAGTCCCAACTAGAGAACGACTCCGACTACACAGCTATCGCCCTGAATGAGAACGCCACCCTGCACCGACTGGCCGCTGGAATGTTCTACAACAGTTTTCCAGAAGACTTCTCAATTTTAGCTGTAGTCCGACTGCCAGGTAAAAAACTTTTTATTTAAAATATTCTCTTAGTACTAATCGCATAAAGACAGCACTTAAAACCTGCTCCTTTACTCCCAACACCTATCTAAATGGGTCTCGGGTATAACCTAAACAACATAATCACTTTTCTCTCAGAGGTTTTACGGCTTTCCGACTGTTAAGAGGGTTCAAACGGCCACATTATTAAGGTGCTTCAAATTGTGTGACAATACACAAAAGCGTAATAACGAAAGGAAATTGTGTTACCACGAATTTGTGTCCTCATTATCCATTTCGAAATACATTTTTGAATGTGTATTGTACAAATTCAAGAAACTAAGCAAGCAATATCAGTATTAATTGAAAATTTAAAATATACAGTAATTTCAAAATTTAGAACGCGATTTTTACAAAAGGTTTCAGGAGACCGTGCTACGCATCTTGCTACGGCGTAGCGCGCAATGTGCTACGATGCTACGATGATAAAAAATTTAGGAAGCTTTCTTAACCCAAAGCCTATTTATTCATTTGTCTTCAAAGTAATTATTTTTATGCATCTACCCAAATCTGTTTGGATATCCAAGCAACGCCTTGAATGTATAATTAATTTCCCCTAAAAACAAAAATGTATTTATGAACAGGAACGGATCAAAATCCGATATTCATCTTGTACTCGGACGCTGGTGACGAACAGTTGCAACTGGTGGTGGGCAACCTGATAGAACTGTACTATGAGGACACGAGGGGAGATCCTGCCGACCATGAGCTCCTCACGTACCGGGTCGATATCGCTGATGGAAAGTAAGTGCTCTCTATCTTTTTCCGACTTGACGATGAAACAAAAAGTCTGCTTCGAAGCAATACATAGAATACTAACACCCGGCCGTTAATACAACAAGTTTTAGAAAGGAACATGAAGGACAGGAGACGAAGTTCTAATGAGGTGCATATCCCTGGTGCGCAGAGTACGGGCCAGCTCCAACAATATCCTAAAAATGATCGCTAGCAAGCTGGATTGCATATACATCAGTCACTGCAGTGCCATCTCCCATGGAATGAAACACATGTTCGGCGATTAGGCCCCCCAAAAATTGTAGCGTCTATTAATGAAACGCATGTTGATTTGTTCCTTATGATCTCTAGATTATAATGGTAGTAATAATTATACTTCGTCTAACGGGAATACTGAAAAATACGATCGGGTATTGTATTTTGATTTGATTGCTTCAGTCGGACTTCACGTAGACTAAATTCTTCGATAAGATTTCTAATTGTTTAGTTTGGAACAGTTTAGATACAAGCGACAGAATACTTCGTATTTCTTTATCTAATAAAGAAAAAAACTTTCGGCATCATGAACTTTTGGTGAAATTACCGAATGTTTGAACGAAAAGTATCTGAAGAATGTCACCCGCTCAAATACTTACACGATGCTTCCAAATAATAATGATTAAAATAGCTGCTATCGTTTTCTTTTTACTTTACTGACATATTGTATTGATTGTCTTTTAGTTTGTAGTTGAAAGGCGTTTAAACTAAGAACTAAAAGACAATCAGTTTGCCTTTCGCTTTCGCCTTTTGGTTCCAATACCTCTTACTTCGTCATCTTCTCCGACGCGCACATAACAACTTCTTAAAGTTTCATCACAATCGGTCAAGCCATTTTGGACATTTTGCGAGACTAACGCACAGCAATTGATTTTCATATACAACGTACCGCTTTAATGTCGACATTAATTTAACACACTTATACAGTTTTGCGTTTTCGTTTTATGAACATTTTTTCATTTCATTAAACCCTATTATTTATTTACAATTGTCTAAAATACCTAAAATATATAAAGATCTGTAGCGCAGGCGTTCTTTTCCGGGGTCACAGATCATAATATTGAATCAATGAAATTAAAACGAATAACGTGCAAAAAGTAGGCGAATTGAAGGAAGGAGAGAGAGTCCATGACGGCGAGCGGCGCCGGCGATAGTTTACAAATTATGAATTTTATGTTGTATATAATAATATTTATGATTAATTTATTATTGTATTTATTGATTTATTGTATATTTTAATATTTATGATTACTGGCCACCAGCGCTACACGGTTAGAGCTGTTAAAAAATTAATATCGACATTGTAGCGCCAAGTTTTTTGAGTAGTAATTTTTTTTTCCCCCAGCCACTTGTAAAATCTAATTGATGCAACAATATCTATCTTATTTGTAAAGGTAGATTACCTTACGCGGTATTGTCTATTTAAGGTTTTGTTACGCGTAATATTGTATTATAAAAAGTAAAACATGATTCTGATTTCTCTTAGGTGGCATCGTATCGCGATCAGTATAAAAGGCGATTCTGCGACTCTTCTGGTGGATTGCGAAGTGAGAGGAACATTACGTCTGGATCGCAAGCCTGGCAGCACATTCAACCTGGCTGGTGCACTGGTGGTTGGCTCCCAAGTAACTGCCGACCAATATTACGAGGTAGGTTGAAAAATAGAACACATCATCGTACTCGTGCCCCCCATCGTAATTTATGTGCGCGATTTGGATGGAGTAATGGCACTATTGAGCTAACGCTGTGTGAGCGTGCGTGTTCCATCGCCGCCCGTTCGATGTCCACCACGCACAGGATGGATGGGAAGCAGCACGTTAAGTAATTTTTTTGCTCCGTTGGTGTAATTGCTATATGGCGTTCCAGTAGGAGGAAAAATAAATAAATAAATAAATAAATTTGAGGTCAACGCAACATGTATTTTTCTTCCATACTTCTCTATTTGTCGCCATCTTGGCAGTCACCCCCTTTGTAGACATGTCATCTTGCACACAGTCCATCCATCGTTTGTTTGATCTTCCCCTACTTTTATAACCATCCACATTCACACTCAAAAGTTTCCTCATTTCTCCACATCTCATGCCCATACCATGACAACCGATTCCCACACAACTTTCCAGTGACCGGTGACACTTTCAGACTTCCTATTTTGTACTCATTTCTTATTCTATCCATTCACGTATCAATACAAATCGCTGTTAACATAGAACGTGATTAGAAAAAAAAACTTTGAATAAAGGAAACGCTGTCAATAATAAATGAAATGATGAAACTGATAAAGTTTTATCAGTCGATTATATCGGATGCGTTATTGCTATAATGCGTCCCGATTCCTTGCCACACAGCTGCGTTTTTATCGTCCGATATTTCTAACGTGTTCGTGTAACCTACAGTATAGGCTCCCGCCCGCACTCCGCGTTACTACATTATCAACGCGGGTGTGTAAGATCGTATGCGTCCTAATACAAAATGTTCTAAGAACTCATATCGGAATATCGCAGGACGTAGGAACGTAAGCGTCCTACTTCTATGGCGTCGTTTTATCGCAGCGAAGTGTAATTTCATGGCTTTCCTAAAACAAAATGTACTGAAAACAGCCGTGCGATTCTGTAACCATCTCACCGTGAATGCTTGGGTGAAGTGAGCGTGGAGTGAGCTGTCATTCGCTAGGGACTAACACTATTAATTGGTCACTTCACTTAAAATTTCATAGTGAGATTTTTACATAATCGACCGGCAGATATCGGAATAACGAATCCAATATTATCGACCCATAAAAACGCGACTGTGGTGGAGAGCCGCTACGAACGTGTTCAAAATCGTGGTACTAGGTGCCATATCTTCACTGTAACTACTGCTAGCATGTTTAAGCTTTGTGTAACGCTTTAGAATTGAGTATAATTCTATACACACAACAATTATAGTCACTACCTCTGCCGTAGGTAGGTACTCCACGCGATAAAGTGCACAAGTTCAAAAAAAAAATGTATGCCTATGTTAATAACACACTTTGTCATAATAAAAGTCCCATTGTCACAATACATTTAAAAGGTTCCATTACGAAGGTAATCTTATTCTTTGAATAAACTTTTATTCTTGTACAAAAAAATAGCTCAGTCACTCTCTAGAGTACCGTTCATTAATTAACGTGAACTTATTTTATTTGCGTAAAAATGTCTTAAACACTTTGAATTGAATTTTGATTATAATTCTAATGATATCAAAGAAATATCTCATGGTGAAACAAAGATAGGTACGACAGATTAGACTTACCAATATTTTACTTAAGTATCATACTTATTTACTTGCTCAAGGTACTTGCATACATAGATTCCTACAGATAACATATCATATTTTATATCTTCTAGGGTGAAATCGAGTTACTCCAATTCGCAAACAAGCCAGACGTCGCCTACAACATGTGTTTAACAATAGCTCCAGACTGTGAAGGGGGATCTGGACTGTCATACGTCCCTATAATGCCAGCAGCACAGTTAGAACCAGAAGTTAATCCCATACTCTATGTTGAACCTCGACCAGAATCCACAGAACATCCAAACTTAGGGACTTTAACAGAAGATGATGTACGAAGGAGATACGGTACTCACAGCAGAAATAGATTCTTTGATAGAAATGAGTCAGATAATCTGTGGCCGACCAGAGTACTGACTACTCCTGAGCCAGTATGGCAGATCGCTAATTCATTCCCTATCAACAATGAGTACTCAGCATCTGCATCCACAGATTCAGGTATCAAAGCTATACATTTTTAAAACCTTTTTGTATTAAAGAGTACTAGTTTTTGTTGTTAAAAGTTCGTGCATTTATTTCAGATGAAAACAGCATTTTCGGTACATTTACGGATGATAATGAATTTATACCTGCACCACCGCCACCAACGCCTTTCTTCCGTCCGCCACCGACTTCCGAGAACGAACCTGAAGACGCTTTGGAACGAACTACACCAAGAGTAAGTTAGATAATAGTTAAGTAAAGGTAACCTGATAGAAACGTAGTTCTGTTAAATCTTCAGAGAATATTAAGTAAATTGTTTTTAAAGTACTTCAGTTTAAAGAATGTATTCTTATAAAGAACACAGAACCGTTCACTTAATAAGTATACCATAATAATAAATCATGCAGTTATAAAGTAACATAACGACTCCATGAGTCGATAAAAGAAAACCGAATATTTAAAACCGGGCTTCTATATATTCTAAATCAATCAAAAGGTGATTTATCATACCTATACAGGCAATTTTTATTTTATTTTTCTCTAGCTAGTTACATTGTTTCTGAACATAAACTTTTGATTAAAAAAAATAAAAACTTTTGATATTTTCCAGAAATATTTACTTTTTTTGCATTAACTATCTTAACTTATTGAACTTGCTCCTTCGTATAAAATATTTTTCTTCCCGTAATCGGTTCTGGGTGGTCTAACTTTGAATTTATTGCGGTTTACTTAACTCGTAAATCTTATGGTGAATTCACAAAGCATACACCATTGTTCGATAATCTAAGGGAAACGTAATAGGTTTGTCATGTAATGTCAATTATATTAAAAAGCTAATTTGGACAACAAAAATATTCCTTTCATTTTATTTTTGCTGCCGCACCTCAAAATTTGGGGTTTTTAATGGAATTATCATGTTTTTATGACACGTGAGATTATTTCCATAGCGTATCTTGTTCCAGTCTAAACGAGGGGACGATGACGAATCGGATGTGTCGGGGACAACACTAGTCATCACCGAGACCACGTACAGCCCTATGACGACCACAGAAGACACAGATTGGCTCACACATCCGCCGGAAGTTACCCAAGTGAGATAACGTGTATTACATTCTCTTTTGTTTAGCAGCCCATTTTCTAATGTGGAATGTTCGGTTAGATTTTTACAAAGAGATTATTTATTTGTGGAAGGATATCCATTTTAGAAATGCATTTCCTTTACTATGTACGAAATACTTACCTAAAGTTAAAAAATAATATCCAATGACCTTTAATGGGTAGGTACAGTCGACTTTCGTTAATTCAAACCTGCGATAATTCGAACCTCTCTATAATTCAAAGTTATCACGAGTTCCCTAAAAAATCTCTTTATATTTCGAACTAAATCAATACATTTTTATGCACTTGGTAATTCGAACGAAAAAAATCATTGCTACGTAACAAAACGACGCGTTAATTCGAACTTATCGGCGCAACACTTAATAATTCGAAGTTTTATTTATTTTCTCTCAAAAATTTCGAACCATTTGATATTTCAAACACTCGACTGATAATTCGTAATATTTTAAGAGTCCCTCGAGTTTCGAATTAATGAGAGTCGACTATATTACGTGCACTGTCTAAAACAAATATTGACTTAAAATAATGTGTAGAAATGCCCCCTACGTCTTTCAGGACAATTCTACAACAAACTACGATTCATCTGAGACTTACTACGATTACGGCGGTTCTGGTACATACATGGGCCCTCGGGGATACCCCGGACCACCTGGTCCGCAAGGCCCAAGGGGCCCAAAGGGAGAGCCGGGAAAGCCTGGCTTTGAGGGCTCGCAAGGATTCCCAGGACCTCCAGGAAACGTATTTGTTATTCCTGTAAGTACTACAGCAATCTTATAATATATTAGGGAATATTTTCCTTCAATACTCTCTACGTTTTCGTATTAAGTTTTAAGAAACTATATTCAGTAAAATGCAAATGTTTATACCAAGTTTTAGAACTATGTAATGTTAATATTCATTTTATTTCTTATTTTGATTGATGTTTTTTTTTTTTATTTATATCTTATCGTATGCTGCACCGGTTAACGTCATCACGTCAACGACAGCTGTCGCTGAAACCCAGCGATGAGGCTCTGTCTCGCAAACGGTCTTAGCATTATGCTGAGCGATGGCAGTTTTGCGTGGATATGACGCATGTTTTCCGCAACTTGTTATTTTTTGTGTTTGTATTCTTTTTCTGCATCAAGTTTACCGCAAAAAAAGTATTTTCTTTCTTTCTTACTATAATAAATCTTATTTACAGCTACAACAATCTTCAACTGACAAAGGACCAGACGCTCAATCGGAAGCTCTTCGACAAATGTTCTCACAGCACATGGTATGACTGTACAAACCATTTTTTTTTTTTATTGTGTCCAAAAAATGCAAGTTGTAAGTATGTGTGGCTCTTCATGATAATAATTGGATAAGCCTGCATATGAGACCAAGCGCCTGATAATTTTATTTTATTTTTATTTTCATTTTATTAAAATTTTAATTTTTTAAATTATAATTTTGATTTTGAATTTAATTTTTCATTTACTTTTACTAACACTTGGCTAAGAACATTGTTACTAATAAATAATCTACGGAATTCAAATTCTGAAATAAAAATTTATTATTATTATTACAATAACTTGAAAATTAATACAGGCTGCAATGCGAGGGGCAGAGGGGCCAATGGGCTTGACGGGTCCACCAGGTCCGGAAGGCGAGATAGGCCCCGAAGGTACCAAAGGAGAACTGGGAGAGCAAGGGGAACCAGTAAGTCTACAAAATATTACATCATTTGCATTTTTACATATTTTGTGCAGTATAAGTTTTACGGTGTGACTTAAATTTTAGGGTCCACCAGGCCCTAGGGGTCTACAAGGCCCCCCTGGAAGATTGGGACGACGGGGTCACGCAGGCAGGGATGGTGAGAGGGGATCAACGGGTGCTCCCGGTACTAAAGGCGAGCAGGGATATCCTGGACTACCAGGAATGCCTGGGGACAAAGGTGAGAGAGGAAGTGCGGGGCTACAAGGGGAAGCAGGGGCGCCTGGTCAAGATGGACCACCGGGAGAAGATGGACACCCTGGACCAGCTGGAATTCCTGGGGAACTGGTAAAGTAACTTCTTCATGGAAACTTGTAAGGTTCAAGGTCGTGTTGCTTAATTTACTCATATTGTATAACTTGTTTCTCTTAGGGGCCCCGAGGTTTTATGGGACCCAGGGGATTTCCAGGACTAATCGGATACCCCGGCATTCCTGGTCTTGAAGGACCCCATGGAGCAAAGGGTTCGTCTGGCCAACCGGGTCCACCGGGCCCACCAGGACAACCCGGTATTATCGGTTCTCCAGGCTCATCGGGACCGCAAGGTCCTACTGGAGCTCCAGGAATTCAGGTACCATTCAAATAACATCTGTTACAAATCAAAACATTTTTGTTTTTTTTCTGTGCAAATATTGGTGCTGATAGAAATGATTATTATGATTTATGACATACAAATGCACGTCCAAATCTGTTATGATTTTCCAGGGTCCTCAAGGAAAACCAGGTATTTCAGGACTACCCGGCCCGGAAGGATCACCGGGTACACCCGGTAATCCTGGGCAGCAGGGAGCATCAGGAGACGTAGGCCCTCAGGGTCCACAGGTATTTATTGAAATAAATCGTTAAGTTTTTCAATGTTCTAAAATATTTTAAAACTTTTTATTGTAAAACTAAAACATAAAATTATAGGGAATGCTGGGATTTCCTGGAAGTCGTGGTTTAAAGGGAGATGAGGGTCCACGAGGATTACCAGGGGACAAAGGAGATAAAGGGATAAGAGGCAAGAACTTTAAATTTTATATTAATCGCGTCGTTTTACGTAAACCAACTTATTGTACTAAAAATAATTTTAACCTACAGGCATTGAAGGAGAAAAGGGCGATATGGGACCGAAAGGGGAAAGGGGATTAACGGGTGAACCCGGTCCCCCTGGCATTGAAGGACTTGAAGGACAAAAGGTAATTAGTTATCTTAGCTGAGGCCCTTTTGGCATAAGTTTTTTTTTTTAATCAACTTCGTCTGCCTAGCCTTTTCCCAACTATGTTGGGATCAGCCTCCAGTCTAACCGGATGCAGCTTAATACCAGTATTTTACAAGGAGCAACTACCTATCTGACCTCCACAAACCCCTCTGGGTAATACGATACCCCTTGGTAAGACTGGTTGTCAGACTTTCGGGCTTCTGACGACCCGTAACGAGTGTTAAAGATCTACGAATGACAGCCGGGACCAACAGCTTAACGTGCTTTCCGAGGCACGGAGGGTCTTGGTATGTTAAGATGGTCACCCTTCCACGGGCCAAGCGCGGCAAGCGTAGCGATCGACCCGTGCGGCTGTTATTAATTAGCCACGAGCCCCTGTATTTATGCTAATTAACGCATTTTCTTTCATTCTTGCTCTATCTCTATACAAATATTCCTTTGTATCGGACATCAAATTTCACTCTTCATTTAAGGGTGTAGAAGGACCACGGGGTGAAACTGGCCCCATTGGTACAGTCGGGGAGAAAGGAGCAACAGGTCCTCAAGGCCCGCAAGGATATCCAGGCAGCCAAGGTGAAAAAGGTGACAAAGGTGCATCCGGAAGAAGAGGCAGACGAGGCACAAAAGGATTAATGGTAAGTATTTTCAAAAAGAAAACAAGTTTTAATAAATAAATAAGTTGAAATAAACAACCTCAGGCATTAATAAATACGTACATAGTGTACGGATTTAATGCCTTGGGCATTTTCTACCAGTCTACCGCAGGGCGATGCGAAGACAAAAAATGAGAGACACAATTGACAGGTAACTTGAACTTGAACATAATTTCATCTTTTTGTCACAGGGTTTGGTGGGACAACAAGGTGATCGGGGTGAAACTGGACCTAGGGTGAGTTTTGTCTAATTAACGAATTTAAACTAATCAGAACGTCAATTTTCATTCGCCGTAGCATTATTTTGTTAAAAATAAATAGAAAGTAGGAATTTTAATATTTGCCACATATAGGGTTACAGAGGGCCACGCGGCCGGAGAGGGTCGGACGGACCTCCGGGACCTAAAGGTGATACGGGACAGCCAGGACCACCAGGATCAACCGGCGAGAGAGGACCACAAGGGTTAGAAGGCGTACGAGGTTTCCCGGGTGCTATGGGTGCCCCCGGACCTGATGGTAAAGCTGGATTACCTGGTCCACCTGGAGAACGAGGACCTACGGTTAGAAATAAATATAAACTACGTTTAGCAATACAATGCTAAATATACTAATAAATCGTTACCAAAATTGTAATTAAAAAAAAAATAACATGGTCTTTTTAAAACAGGGTGAACCCGGTGCAACTGGACTAACAGGTCCGTCAGGTCCTGTCGGTCCCCAAGGTTCTAATGGCGAGCCGGGTCCACCGGGCCCACCCGGTGCGTCTGGCATTCCTGGAACGCCAGGAGACGTGGGCACTCCAGGAGAAGTCGGAAAAGAGGGGCCGCCTGGACCATCCGGCCCCGAAGGGAAACCTGGGCCAGTAGGATCTCCAGGCCCACCAGGAAACAACGGAGAGCCGGGATTACCAGGAGCAGCTGTGAGTATAATATATAGCGCTGATAAAGCTATTAAAAACATGAAAAGAAAGTCTTGCTTGTTGCGCACCCGTACGCTATGCCATGTAACTTTATCAACATTCTGTATAAGTACACCAAACTTATCGAAATATTGATGCGTTTCTAACAGGGGATTCCTGGAGCTAAAGGTGATTTAGGTCCACCGGGTCCAGCGGGCATCAGAGGAGATAAGGGAGAGCCCGGTGAGACCGGTAACGAAGGACCGCAGGGACCTCAAGGTCGAGAAGGACAACGAGGGTCACCAGGACCTGGCGGACAAAAGGGTGAAATTGGTGAAGCAGGACCAGTAGGTCAGTAACTTTATAAAACACAATATTTCATAAAATTTTAATTTCGCGGTCTTATATTTTTTTGCAATTTGCTGTATGTTGATCAAAATATAATTCGCGACCGTGACAAATATGCATTTACGGTATAATCATTAAAATCATCAAAAGAACTGTCTAAGTTCAAATTGCCCAATTTTGAAAACAATACATTTGAGGCCAATTCAAAGTTTTTGCATGAGCTGAAAAAAAACGAAAATTCCATAAAACGTAAGAAAATATGAATTTCGCGGGCTATCTAGCGCATCGCCAATAAATCTATGTCTAATTCTGATATTATTTCAACTAATTCAAATTGTCTATCAAGGGCCTATCGGTCGTGACGGGTTGCCTGGACCGAGGGGTTTAACCGGAGCCCCTGGCCCAGTAGGGCCACCTGGCGAAGACGGTGACAAAGGGGAAGCTGGACCACCTGGAGAAAAAGGCTTTAAAGGAGCAACGGGAGAATCTGTAAGTATGATGATAATGCACAGGAAATTTTATCGACCATCTATCTTAAAACTTTAAAATGGGTGACAATCATGACTGACTGTCTGTTTCAGGGTCCGCCCGGATCTCCTGGTATACAAGGTCTGCGAGGAGAAGCTGGGCCAGTAGGTTTACCCGGCGAAAAAGGGCCGCCCGGTGAAGCAGGCGCTCCCGGACAACCGGGCACAGATGGGGTCCGTGGCCCACCTGGACCTCTCGGCCCTGCTGGACTACAAGGCACAAAAGGACAACAGGGACCCAAAGGAGATATAGGGGATGCTGGAGCTTTGGGTATGAATTGCATGTACTAGCGCCCGTAACAATAAATAAGAACTAGCGTGCTGCTGCTCCATCGCTATATTAAAACTCCAGCACACAACAGATCGTTTGTAACAATCCCTAGCCGTCAATCTCTTTCTTTAATTCGATATGCCATATTAACATCCAAATTTTTCTGTCAATAGGAGCAACAGGACCTGCTGGACCTACAGGCCCGCCAGGGCGACGAGGAACCAAAGGTATCCAAGGCGAAGCGGGGCCACGTGGCGCTGAGGGACAACAGGGAGATGTTGGCAGTCCTGGGGCACCTGGTCCTCCGGGCGTTCAAGGCCCTGAAGGAAAACTGGTAATAAATTACTGTTTTCTTAAAAACAATAACAGCAACCAACGAAACCTGATTAAAACTTTACAAAAACCAATTACCATTTATTTAATATTTACAGGGACCTAGAGGAGCAGTCGGGCCTAAAGGCGATGACGGTCCGTCAGGATTACAAGGAGAAACTGGTCCTAAAGGACCTCCAGGTCCCGAAGGCCCTAAAGGAGATACTGGATCTTCTGGATTCCCAGGAGAGCGTGGAGAAACAGGCCCACAAGGCATCAAGGGTGAACCAGGATCCGATGGGCCTGAAGGTAGTACTGGGCCTCCAGGATCCCCTGGGCCAGTGGGTCCACCAGGGAAATCCGGAGAAACTGGGATGCCCGGCAATCCTGTAAGTTTCCTGAAAATGTCAATAAAACCCCGGTTTTTGTAACACACAGAGTTGTGATGTGATAACCTCATCGCAACTCTGTATTTTGGTAATATATTATGTGGTAAACAAACATTACTAATGTAAGTACATGGTTTTCATTAACAGGGTTCAGAAGGTCCAGCAGGACTTCAAGGAAGCCCCGGTCTAACTGGCGAAAAGGGTGATATGGGACCAAAAGGTGTTCCTGGAGAGCAAGGACCAAATGGACCCATGGGACCAGCAGGGCAAGAAGGACAACGGGGATTAAGGGGGTTGCCGGGTCCTAATGTAAGTATACGTATCTATATTTAGAACACAGTACTTACTTGTGGGGTACTTTGTTTGGCAATCCATAGAAACAAACAGCAATAAATAAAGATGATGAATATATTAAATATGGAATGTTTCCAGGGTGAAAATGGCGCCCCAGGAATAATGGGACCCTCGGGTCTACCAGGCAAGGCAGGGCCTCCAGGTAACCAAGGAATAAGAGGCGACAAAGGCAACCGAGGGCCAAAGGGTCACATTGGCGATACGGGGCCAATGGGCTTGAAAGGTGATCAAGGTGAATTTGGCAAGCAAGGTCCGCCTGGTCCAATTGGACCACCTGGACCTAAAGGAGAAATGGTGTGCATTCAGATTTTTTTATTTTTTTACATCATTTCAAACCTGATTTACTAATAGGTACTTATCTTTATTTCGATTATTATTATATTTTCGATAATTCTCTTATTTTAGGGACCCGTAGGACCTCAGGGACTAAAAGGAGACACCGGACCGATAGGGCCAGCAGGGCCCGAAGGCCAACTTGGACCAAAAGGCTCAACGGGACCGGAAGGAAGGCCTGGTTCACCTGGACCGGCGGGAGCTCCTGGACCACCGGGCCCACCCGCTCCACCACCACAAATACCTCCTGAACTGTTCTCATCATACACCAGAAAACGACGCAGTGTAGAAATGCAATCTATGGAATCCGTTACTGAAGATAATTTCGACGAAGGTAAGTTTTCAATTGTGTGCCACGTGTTTTCCGACATAATATTAAGTAACCCTCTACTTTTATTCATGCATTTGTCGTCGAATACATATTGCTAAGGCGGATCACACGCTACAACGCGCCACGTGACGGCGCGCGGGAAACGGAGCCATATTATAGATCTGCTTAAGAGAGTAGCATCCAATCTTCCAAGCATAAATAAATACACTACTGTCATGATTTTACTTTCGCAATTATAAAACATCAAGCCAGCCGATTTATTGGAAGTGCTCAAGTGTGGTTCTTCCAAGTGCGATTGAAATTAGTGCTCTGGAAATAGGAATACCTCGATTATTTTAGTTTCGATGTTTTGTTGTTGGTGTTCTAGGTATTTGATTATTTCTGTTCCCTATTACCTGTTACCTATTTTTCTTTCTTTTCTTTAATATCTCCTCACCTTTAAAATCACAAAACTTACTTGACAGAGGAAGACATAGAATGGGTGAAGGAAGTCATGACGGGTGTCTTGGCAGCGCGCGGGGCACTCGAGGCGGTGAGGAGGCCTCGAGGAAGCAGGAGCTATCCAGCACTGTCCTGTCGGGATCTTAGAACTTCGCACGTTAATCTTACTGACGGTAAGACAAAGTTTTATTGATTTTAAAAGCAACTTGTTCGTGCGCGACATGTGCGTGTGAGTGTGTGTGACATATAGGGAATCAGGTATACCTACTTTATATAATAATAGCTTATACTTGTCTTCTTCTCAAAGGATTGTTCTACCGTCTGTCTGTTCTTTCTCAGTAGCGACTGTATTTGGTCTGTATTCTGGTGTAGTCTGGATTTGGCCCGTGTGTGAATATAAGCTCACCTTCTAAAACGTGGGAGTTGGTGAAATATCGGTGTACCTCTGCCTAACGCTTCGGGGAATGCAGCCATGTTTTTATGTAACTTACTTCTCTAGTGCGATTACTTAGGGTAATACCATAAGTTATTACCTCAGTTCGAAGTACTGCAAGACGGGCGATGACATCCAGTATCCAGCGCATCTGTGAAAGCCCACTGTGAAACACGATTTATTATTGTGAAGTAAATATTTATCTATCTACTTCCATAGGGTACTACTGGATAGATGCACGTGGAGGTGCAACCAGCGGACGGCCCATCAAGGTATACTGCAAGGGCCACAGTACCTGCGTGTACCCAGACGAAAGGGAACCAGCCGTTTTCACCACCGATGCCACCGCCCACAAATTCTCACAATCTGACAATGGCTTCAGGGTAAGTAAATATATAAACTTAGATTTCTTTTCTACTCAGGTATTCAAGTAGTCAGGAAAATGAATTGAATTAATTTAAGAACAATATTATGTTGGTAGGTAGTCTTGACAGTATATTTCCGTCTTTACCTACCTAATACTTTCCTAAACAGTCATTATTACCATCAAACATTACTTTTCAGCTTACATACGATGGTGAAGGATCTGGTGCTATACAACTTCGATTCTTGAGATTACTGTCAAACGGGGCTAGGCAGAACTTCACATACTCCTGTGTGAATACTAAGGCTCCGCAAAGGTACACTTTCTCGAATATTTAACCTTTCATCGTGATGAAAACTTCATTCCACATAAGTACATAGGTAATCTTCAATAACATTTTTGTTAAGTTTTCCCAACAATCTAAAATTTCTTTCAGATCCGACATCCCAGCTGATTTGACCAGACAAAACCACCTCAAGATTTTCGGCTACAATTCAGTGGAATTCAGAGAACCACAACTGATTAAAGACGAGTGCAAGGTTACTATTTTAAAAACCATTTAACTAATAAACCATTCGATTCTCTCTTAAATATTCGGCAAGTAACGAGAAAATATCCATACCATAGAGCAGTTATCGCAGTGGTGGCCCATTGGTTATGGCCCCGACTTACGAGTTTAAGTTCGTGAGTTCGAACCCAGGCAAGCGTTTTACTTTGGGTAATTTATTTCATGCACCACTGATCTCAAAACGGTGAAGGAAAACATCTTGAGTAAACCGGCATTTCCTAGAACCAAAAATTCGAAGACATGTGACATTACCAAGCCGCACTGGGCCCGCGTGGTGTAGTACAGCCCAATCCTTCTCACAGAGAGGAGGCCTGTGTCCCACCAGTGGAATTATTGCCTATAGGCTGATTGTGCTATCCATAGCATACACTTTTAATATAAAAACGTGTGGCTCCAGTTGCTAATCCATTGCTCCATATGTTGGAAAAATGTGTCTTCTCAAACGCGTAAATAACGCAATTAATGTTGTTGAACTGTCAAAATGCTACGCAAAATGTTACGCAATTTAAGTTTGTTCTAAAAAACAAAAATATGTAAATCGTGCTATTAGTTTCGCGTCTCTATGGATTTCTAATTTTATTTTTCTATGCTAACACAATTTGGCTTACAATAAAAATATGTATATTAAGGTATTTTTCTATGGGCCTGTGTCACCTGATAATAAATGGATTTATTTATTTATGCTTCCGGACAGTAACGTTATCTGAAAATAAATGTGAATACATTTTTAACCGACTTCATTACTTGATATTTCAGGAGGGAACCGGCGAAATAGTGCTGGAAATAAAAACATCCAGGACAGACAGACTGCCTATCAGCGACTTCCAACCTCTATCATTCGTTGATGCGGAACACCAGTTCACCTTCACCCCCGGACCAGTCTGTTTCACATGACATCTGCGCTTCGTGCCGTTACTGAAGACTTGCTTAAATAAGGACAGATTTAACATTATGTACTTAACAGTGGACCTTTGTAAATATTGTAAATAAATGTTGTGACGACCTTTAGTTTACATTCATTTTAATTGTTTTAATAAAGTGTGAAATAATCCAATGTCGTTACGTAGATTTACCATAGTAGGTACCTAGAGATTATTAGGAAGACCTCTGCAACAGGCATTACCCGAAATATACGTATATGTATCACATTCACAGCCTAAAACTACAGGATGTTCTTTTTACCCCACTGTGCAGCAAAGATGTGTGCGTTACCCCAACAAATTAATGGTGTCGATTCTATTGTTCACAAACTAAACTAAATTTAAGTTCAGTGCATCTTTTTCTTTCTATTTAATTAAGAAAAGGACAGAAGATAAATATTAGTTTAGTCCTGTCTAATTAAGATACTCCATAGACAAGTTTAGACGTGATTAAAAAATTGACTAGTTAAGATACGTCAATTTACGTCAGGCGCTGACTAATTTGACTAGACTAGACTAATTTGTCCGAGTAGTATCGACTCGTCTAGGTAGCGCGATGGATACAGGTTTGTTTTAATACAGATAGTGTCATCCACGAAGACGCGCCCCACTCTTCTTTTTAATGCTTACAGTACAAGAGTGCAACATTTCGCTACTATTTTAGTTTTGTCAAGATACAGTAATTACTTATTAGTGGGTAATTAGTAAGTATCGCCAAAATTAAAACACGTGCGGAATTAACTAGCAATAACCACTAACGATTAGGAAGAGAGTGGGGCGCGTCTTCGTGGATTGCAGTATCTGTAAACTCAAAATGGCGGATTTAAGACGTCAATAAGTAAAGCGTTTTACCAAGTTTCTAGTACCATGATCATGTGGTGTATCAAAATGAAGGGCTGGAGCACACTATTCCAAAAATAATATAACACACTAACAGATTGAAAATTAAAAAAACATTGAAAAACAGTTTACCACATTTTTCTGATGCAGTGACATCAAATGAGATTGAACTCAAATACCTGCCAGCAACTGCTTAGACTGCTTGAAAAATGAGCTTGTATCGAACCATTTAGTTGTTTCACATGAGACTTGGTTTGAATCCTGGTACAGACTAGAGACTTTTCAAAAATGTTCCAATGTATTTTATTTAAGTAATAAAAAAACCGCATGTTTCCTTTGAGTAAAAATTCGTAACACCAATATTTAGAGTACCTGCCTTCCCTCTCCGGCCTACTTCAGCTTTCCGCTGTATAACCAACAATCTTCCCAACCGATTTAGGTCACGGTGGCCTATCTCCACGGAGAACGGCAATCCGTTGAGAGCGGGGAGAGATCAGGCGCAGGACCACCGGCTTTACGTGTTTTAAGCACAGGGATATCACACCACCAACTTCCTAACTCCAGGCAGCTACTGAGAAATTCTTAATGGCACTTTGCCCGAACTGGGAATCGATCCCAGGACCCCGCGCTCAGCAGTCACGCTTGCGACCACCAGACCAACGGGGCAGTCGTATAATCAAAAATATATTCGTAAATAATAAACAGAACATCTGAAAGACTATTTATTATAAATTAAAATTACGATTGTGAACAATTGTTTTCTAATCATACCTATTTAAAAAAAAAACTAACACTAAAATGAAACTTATGTGCAAACATAAAATTATTGAAATTCAAATTCAACAAGGGTAATGTGACGTAATGAAATAACACGGTAAAGCGTTATATGGAAGAATAAATGCAATTACCTATTTAAATCTTTAATACATGAATTATTTATCTCGATTATTCTTTTAGGCTTGACTTCAGAGGCAGTATTAGTGATTCCTAGACAGCTTTATTAGATAAACTTTAAATTGAATTTTATAACAAATTGTTAATAGGACAGAGCATTGCATTCACATAGAATGAGTAGAAAATGACAACATTTGATTGACGAACCTTCAAATCATAGCTAAGTGCTCATACAAATGTAAATAAAATATATTTGATTTTTACACTTCAGTCATTTTTAACATAATATAAGTTTGGATTATTGAGTTCCTGAAGATAATGCAGGTGGTAAAGTGTCTTCTACTCTTGAATTTGTCTCCAACACCTTGTCTGCTTCATCAACATCCATGTAAGTAACAGTATCAGCGGCTTTGGTATCATCAGATACAACACTGACATCATTCTGAGCACATTCTTCCTTGGATGCAATAGGTGCTATTTCTTGTGATGACTCTATAGATATAGATTCAATGGCATTCGATTTCTCTGTAACTTTATTGTCTACATTGTATATACCTTTAACATGATCATCATTAGTACTCTTTTCTACTACACTACATTCATCAACATTACTTACCTTTTCAAGTATGATTTCAGGTATGACACTTGGCTCTTTTTCAGCGACTTCTTTAGGCTCATTGGCAACAGTGCCTACAATTGTTTCATCAATTGAAATTAGATCATCTTTAAGATTAATACACACACTATCAGCAGAGCGCGAACCCTCTTTTTGACTTCCGCCAATTTCTTCATCTGATGACGCAAGTAATATATCTTCAACCGGCTCAATATATTCGTTGTTGTTAGATTTACTGCTTCCCTTCTTAATATCAGAAATTGAGCTATCCGTGTCCATAGCATCATTTCGTCGACATGTTTCTATAACATTGGAACTCTCTGTTTCCATGTCAACAACAGGCGCTTCGGCTTCTTTATTCGGTTGGCGGTGCGGAACTATTAACTCAACACTTTCTGTATTTTCAACAGGTATATTATCCACTTTGTCAGCCTCACTTTCTGAGTAACTTGAATTTTCGATACTTATGACATCACTCAACTGCTTTCTAGTATCACTACCAGATTCTATAGAGTCAGAGATAGCTATAGGACTATCAGAATCAGAGGATCCAAGTGTTGAACTTTCAGCTTCATCACCTGAGTGCAATTTCTGCAACAGATGGAGCTCATCTATATCTGACTCTAAATCATTACTGTCAATGCTACTTACAGAAAGTGTTTCTGCAGCATCATAAGAATCCTTGTCATTAGATCTCTCTAAGACTTCAACAGAATCTTCCTTATTTTCTTTATCTTTAGCATCGTTTTCCTTAATTGTTACTACTTCTTCATTTTCTTCAGATTTTTTAGCATCTTCAACTGCAGGTTCTTCTGATGGTTGGCTTTCTTTTCCTTCACTGGGCCCTTTAGATATTTCCTGTATAAGTCTTTTCAGCCTTTCCTTCCTTTTACCTTTGTTCTTTAATGAAATACTTTCATCATTGGCTTCTTCTTCACTCTCAACAGGTGACTCGTCTGCTTCTTTATCTCCAATCTCTACAGCTTCTAACTTCAGTTGGTTCTGTCTGTCTGCATACCTGAAATAATATGTACGCTTATTAGTAGATTAGCTTCACTGAGTGATTCACGGCGCCAAGTGGCGTAGTAAATAAATAAATAAAGAATAATAATGAATGAATTGAGTAATATCTACATGACTTGAAAGTGACGTTTAGAGAACGGCCGGCGGGCAGGTCTTATGATTAGGTTTTATGATTGATAAATGATTTTATTTCTCTAAGGCTGATTTATGCCAAAGTCAGATATTTTGTATCTGTAGAATAAAATTGACATCTGACAGTTCTAGTATGGAAAAACTGACAAAAATTCAAAATTAATTCTCAGTATAAGACTTATTCTAGGAATTAAACTTTGGCAAAATTCGCCCTAAGTAGAATAGAATAGAATACTCTTTATTATTTACACTATAAATTACAGACATAAATATAGAAATTTTACAAAGGGTGGGGAGACTAGAGATGCATTCCACCAGTTTCTATGACAAATCTTTTCCTGTTCAAGCAGTATGGTTATGGAATGACTTGCCCGTGTCGGTAAGGCATACTCATCTTTGACCACTTTTAAAATTATAATAAAAAAGCACTTCCTGTCTCCTTAAACAGCATCATTATATTTTCTTTACTCCTGTTTCATGTCTATTGTTATATGTATATATTTATTTAGATTAGTATAACACACTTTATGTATGTATTCATTGTATCATGTAAATGGTACACCACAGACTACGTACAGTATTTGTCTCTCCTTCCCTTTTCAATCCATCCAAAGGTTGCCTTTAAAAGTTCGCTCTTAGCAACAAGACCGCCCAAAAAAAAATTTGGCCCTCCCTTACAAAACTGACTACCAGCTGATTGATTTACTATGGGAGGGCCAAATTTTTTTTTCATATTTCGACCTGTTCTTTGGGGAAAGTTGTTGAGTTTCATGAGCACATTCACCTCCTTCAGGGTTGATACCCCCTTTCCGTTACACGCTGTATAATAGATTAGATTAGATATAAAAGTAATCGGGACAAAACTTACTTATTAAATATTTCAGTCTCCTTATTTGCCGCTATCTTCTTATTTGCGTCTAGCTTGCATTTCAGCTGCTCATTATTTTCCGCAGGATCCATTTCTAAGGTAATTCTGGAAGCCGCTAGTCTCCATTCATTCTCTTGTCTACGCCTTTGAAGTTTCTTGCCACATCTCGTAAATAAGTCTCGAGCTAATAAAGAAGTCAATTTTATTAAATTAGTGGCATGTAGTGGCTACACTAAGTGTTATCAGGTGACCAAAAAAGTTCGTGCTATTTTTATGATAAAAATTTAAAGTCTTTTAGATTTATTTATAAAACAATTTATTCATTTATATAAGCACCCTTGCATTCTACAATTCTTTCCCAGCGAGGTACAAGTTTATGTATCCTGTCCTTGTAAAAGCTTTTACTTTTTTAAGCAAAAAAATTGGCAACCGCCTTTTCTTTCTCAACTTGATTTCGATTTTTTTAATCTATCATATGATTATTTAAAGGCAAGAAAAGGTGATAATCCATTGGAGCCATATCAGGAGAATACGGAAGGTGAGGTAGTAACTCCTATTTTAAATCTGATTTGTGTACTTGATCAAGCTGCATCGATTAGAGTTTAGCAATAATAGTTTGACCCTCGGGAAGAAACTCGTAGTGTATTATACCAGCAGCGATCCACCATACACAAAGCTTGATATTGGTAATGAATTGACCTGGTATGGCGTCTGGTATGTGGTACTGGTTAGTTTGGGGACAACCAATGGTGGGTTCGTTTTGTGTTATTGTACATAATCCATTTTTCATCAAACTGATACTCAATGAAACCTATGTTCATTTGATAATTCATGAGGGACCCATTTACTTAACTTCCATGATTTACCTAACTGATCTAAGTACAAGCGAATTGTTTCATCACTTGCACCAAACTTATGCGAAAGTTCCTGGGAAGTTAACTTAGTGTTGTTTTTATAGCAGCCTGTATTTCTTGATTGTCAATAACAGAGGGTCTTCTCGAACGAGTAGAATCTTCAAGCGACTCTGCCGTACATATTTTACGAGATGCCTCTGCAGCCTTGGTGCAGAGTTTAAAAAATTCGTAGAGCTAACAAGCCCGAATCGCATTAGTATTAACTGGTATTTTAGACAAAAATAATTTACTTATAGAAAGCGTGTTAGCAAAATAGAGTGCATCAATAAACTGACGAGTCTGTGCATGTTATATTGATACTAAATATTGGGCGCTAGAAACTGTAATAGGCTCAAACATGTCTTTACAGTGAGTGATGACTAAAACTGTATGAAGTTTTTTGGTTACCAGGTATTTCATAAATAAATAAATAAACTTGCAATCCTATCAGGGTACTTCTGATTTTGATAATGTATATTCTTATAGATACCTTCTTCCATAATGTCAGCTTCGTTCCAGCACAACTTGTCTTCGTCATTTGCATCTCTAACACAACGGAGAACATCGTGAAAGTCTGGGAAGGGTAGTGGTGTGCCAATCGGGACTTTCTTATTTATCCACTTTTCAAGACGTTTTGAGGGCCCCGCCGGTTGACCTGGCCGAGCGTCTAGTAAAATACGAGGCTCTGAAGGCATTTTTGTATTTGTCAATTGACAAAATTTCGCGTAAACGCGCACCATTCGTTCTTTGTACCTGGAAAGAAATGAAAAAATAAGAATAGTCTTTGATATTTAGTTAAATGGTATAATAACATTAAAATTGTTGTTTTTAGTGTCCCTCTTTATTACTCACACATTTCTTCCTGTATGTAATGTCTACTTATAATAGAAAACGTTATTATACCTAACATTCTTTATTTCTACGCATTATTGTCAGACCCGGAGCAAAATCTCAACGCTTTAGAGTGCAAACTCGATTTGCTAAGATATTCAGAAGGCAGTTGCTGCATGGTAAAATACAGATTTGTCACAGGTTAGTTTGCATGCATATCCCAATAAAATAGGGAGAATGTTAGGCAAATGACCTATACATGTGAAAATGCTGACTCATAGGTTCTTGTTGTGGGCATTTGAGACTTTCAGGGGGCAATATAAGATGTTATATACCCTATCTTACGCCTATATATTATTACATGTTTAAATATAATTATGGCAATATATGTTTCAGATTTGTGACAGGTGGTAAGTAAAAAAATTGAGGGGCTCTAGAAAAAACCAAAACTCATTGGGGTGAGGGCAAAATAGGGTTGTATGTGCTAACTCTATAGCACTTTCACATGTATCAATGTAATTAGTCATTTTACTACCTTTCAGTTAATAAATAAACAGAGTCATCTTCATCATCAAAGTCAACCTCTTGTTCTTCTAGTTTCTGAATTGCTCTGTGCAGTTTCTTTATTGTCTTCTCTAGCTTACGTATCTGTCTGTGGCGTTTTGAATCATATTCTCTTTCTTCTCCAAATGCGAGCTGGTATGGCTCTGAAGAAAATAAAAAAACAAATTAATACAGTGCATAATCATAATCATGTTCCCACGGTCCAAACAGAGTGGTCCGTAATCCACTACGCAATGTGGGTTAGTAGGTCTTCCTCGAATTTTTGGTTCTAGGACAAGCCGGTTTCCTCACAATATTTTCCTTCACCATTTTGTGAGCAGTGATGATATAATTTACACAAAAGGGCCTGCCTGGGTTCGAACCTCCGACCTACAACTCGTAAGTTGCGGCCGTTACCACTGGGCCACCACTGTTCCGTAAATACAATGAGATCGTTAGAATGAGGAGTTCATAAAAAGCAGTTCATTTATAATACTATTTAAAAATGTGAAGAATATGCTGCAATAATTTTCTAGCAATGAAAAATATCAGCCTGTAATGTTGACTAATATTACATTTTTTGTTCATAACAGTTTACTATTGATTAGATAAAAATAAATATCCAAACCTTCAGTTTTGGTTTCTGTTTTTATCATCTGTGATTTGGCAATCTTTCTTTGCATGTTTAATTCATCAACAATATCTTTTATGTACAAATACATCTTTTCAGGGCTAGACTTCATAGCAAGTATTTTACTTGCAACCATGTCAATAAACTCCTCAGATTCTGAATACTCCTTTGGCACTTGCCTATAATATGCTTTGATTTTTTTATCTACTATTTTCTGCATGTCTTCAGAGTTTTCCAGTTGAAAACAAGTATCTATGAAGCTTTGATACACAGAATGAAATTCACTCTGGGCACTGCTACTTGGAGTCTCAATTTTGTTTTCTTTTGATGATATGCAATTTGTCTTTGGTGTAGTTCTTTCTGCACCATTGTGTTTTTTACTTGGCTCCTCCGGAGCTTGCTGGACACTAACAATACTGACTTCTTGAAACTTATCTATTTCATATTTGCCTCTACCATTTGGATCTAAACTAACTTCAAATGGGTAATCTATTTCTATTTCCAGTGTTTTTTTATTCTCATTTCCAGCATCTTTGGTATACTCCAACTTCTTCTTACTGTTACGTTCTTTAGTACTAGTTACTTCTTCATCATCACTCCCACTAGGAGATGCTTTCTTTTCTGTAGTTGCCTTGACAGGGCTATCATCTATAGTAATAGCCAATTCAGCGCCTATTTCACAAGTCCTTTTGTTCAGTGCAGGTTTTATGGGACTATCTTCTATAGTAATTTCAATCATGGTAGGGTGCTCTGGTTCTGCATTATTCTCTTGCTCTAGTGTAGGATCGTCTGTTTGCTCTTCGGGTCTTAAATACCAAGCAGGACTTGAAGTAGTTTGAGAGCATTCGTCATCATCTAATTCCACGGTTTGGTCTTCATTTACTTGTTTTGAATTTAATTTGGGCTTCATCATTTGATTTGCTGTTTTCATAAATATTATAGGTTTAGTAGAGGCAGGAGTAGTTTTCTTTACAGTAATGCCTGCAGGTAAGTTATTGAGAGATGTGTTGTTTTGTATCATATTGGGTTTCTTCAAAAGTGCTGAAGTAACACTATTTTGTTTAGGTGTTTCTGCTGCTGTTGCATAAAAAACATTGGGATGAGATGTTGAGGCTGTTAGGATTTTTATGGGTTTAACCATTTTGAGATCCGGTTTCGTAATATTCTTCTGTACAGGCTTGCCATTGGTTTTACTTCTGCTTGCAAATGGATTAGATACAATATTTGAAGCTTTTGTTACGGCTGTTCGTTTCTTTGCCAATGGTACTCCTTTTACTATAGTAATTTCTTTTGACGTAAAAACACTGTTTGATGAAGATAATCCTTTGATTCCAAATATTTCTTTTGATTTCAGTACCCCTTTGGCTGCAGGTACTACTTTTGCTGCCGGTACTGCTTTTACTGCAGGTACTGCTTTCACTGCAGGTATTCTTTTTGTTAAATTTAGCTTAGAAGGCCTTATAGTAACTTCATGTATTTTTCTTGGAATGCACACCATTGCATTTGGCATTGGTTTACTCTGAAACAAACCATTAGAGTAAGTAAAATCATCTGGATAATAAACAAACCAAGTACTTTCATTTAGTTATGTCTGGAAATCTATTCTTGATTTAATATACTATAGCACTGCTATTTAATAATTAATTGATTGCATACTTTCTTCGGTGCCGGTTCTGCCTCGTCGTCCGAAGACCCCAATTCTATCACATCCTCACTTGCCATCTTGTATCGAATGTTATGTATACACAGGATTTAATTATACCTTGAGCTCACATATCATTGCAAGTACATGTGTACAGTGCCTTAATAATTATACGGAAAACAAAACACGCCAATCTATTAAAGTATTCTCATAGAAGTAAAAAAAAAATACTACACAACGACACATCGAAACGAAAAATGTTTGACAAATTATTCAGTCGGGGTTGTCACACACCATGCTCGAAAGTCACTAAATTCCACAGATAATTTATCGTTTTATTCATGACCTAGTTCGTAGCTTGTAAAAATGTTTTATTCATGACGCCTTGAGATTTTTAATTTTTTTTAATTCAAATTCAACATTAAATAATCCATAAAAAAACAAATAAAAATAAAATATATTTTAGAAAACTAAAAAAAACACGCTTTAATAGCAAATCTAACTAAAAATCAGAAAATAAGTTTTAATTCAAAATTCTAAAATAAAAATAAAGTTATGAAAAGAAAATTAATTTCATTGTAAAAAAGCGTGGGGTGCTCGATATTGATTGTTGTAAATATATAATTAGTAGTTATTTGCAAACGTAGAGTTAGTATACCTAGAAATATGATAAAAAGCACACCACGCTTTTTTACAATTAAATTAATTTTCTTTTCATAACTTTATTTTTATTTTAGAATTTTTGAAAATTATTGAAACATATTGAGTTAGTACACTTTTTATAACAATTGAATAAAATATAAATTAAAAGTTATTTTCTGATTTTTAGTTCGATTAGCTACTAAAGTGTGTTTTTTTTTTAGTTTTTTTTATTGTTCCACCACAAATCAGTTCGGGTCTTGCACCGATCCAAATACCCATTTGAATCGGTGGAAGAACCGAACTGATTTGGATCAGAGGTAATCTCAATAAAAAAAAATCAAATCAAAATTATTTATTGATCTTTGTTGCCTGAACAACAGAGATCCATAATGTTAGTAATATGTTATAGTGATAGTAAGTAAAATTATTATTAGGTATTTAAGTTTGAAGCCTTTTACACGTAAGATGTCCAAGTAATGCACCAGTTTCTCACTTGCCCATCCTCTCCACAAAATGCCTCAAAATGGGAAAATAGCCACTCTCTGTCACTGGTTTCAGAATGCTCTTGCTACTGGTCTGTGTTCTAGTTACAAATGATGCGACTTTTTGTCGATTGATCGCATGAAAGCCGTTAGTTCGATTCTGCGCAAACATTTCCGACGTACTACCGAAACGGGGCAGTCTCAAGAGCATTCTGAAAATATTATAGTATTGGACGCGCAAGACATCTAGCGACCTTTTGGTATAGCTGGCCCACAGACCCCCCCCGTACAGACCCAGACCCGGTGTAATGCTCAGATTTACTTTGAAACGATGGTATCAGATGTTGTCATTCCCAATTTGGTGCTTCATTTCTGCTTATGCATGATAATGCACGTCCATACACTGCTAGAGCCAGTTTATGAATAAAACTGTATCTGGTCATGGGGCCCGAGTGCGCGTCTCCTTGTCTAAGTTTGTCGCCGGCTGATCGCCACTTCACGTGACCAGAGGGCTGGGTCGTTCTTTGGCCAAAGAATTAGCATTGCCATTCAACGTGGCAATGCTGCCAGTCTTCTGGGCACGTTTCCGGATGACAGCGATGCGGACGAGTACTTCGACGCTTAAATCCTTTTGTTTTTTTTTTTGTATTTATTTATATAGTTAGTTTTTTATTTTTTATTTAGTACCTAGTGTAAATAGTTAGTCAATACTTACATTAATCTTAACAAATATATTTTACAATTTATTTAACTCAATAAATAATGAAATCAATACTGCAACTGAAATTTGTAATACATATTTTAAATAATTTAATTTAAACATAAAGGGCCATATTAATATTTTTTAACTTTCTAAAACCGCGCTGTTCTAAAAAAAGAATATTGTTTATTTTTATAAGAATGTTTAAAAGTTATTTATTACAAGTAACTTTCGATTATTTCGGAAAGCACTAGGACGAGTGCATTATAGCGAAGGTCTTAGTTTTAGGTCCACAGATGAGTATAGGTATTTTCACGTTATTTGAGTTCAAAAATTAAAAATAGTAATAACATTATTAAAATGACTTGGAATGTCATTAATAGCGAAACAGGAAGGTCATGCAACCGAAGTAGTGACTACAGCCTTGCTATTGATGACAATGTAATTAGATCAGATTCCCAGGTTGCCGCGGCCTTTGAAAATTTCTTTGCAGAGATTCCTGTGTCAACCACTAAATCTCTAAGCTCATCACCTACTGCTGCAGAGTCTTTACTTAAGGAAAACGTTCCAGTTTGTGATTCGGAATTTCACTTCGAATTTGTCACTTGTACAGATATAATTAAAACTTTTCACATGTTAAATGTTAAAAAGACTGCAGATCTATGGGGTAATTCTGTGGATGTTGCTAAGACAATTATAAACATTGTAGCACCTACTTTAGCTGTTATATTTAATAATTGTTTAAATCAGGTAGTACATCAGACCCTACTAATTAGAGACCTATTTCCGTACTACCCACCTTTAGTAAAATTTATGAAAAACTTATTTTAAATCAATTGCAAAGATTTTTCAATAACAATAAATTACTGAATAATAAACAGTTCGGTTTTACAAGGGGTCGTTCAACTACCGATGCCGGAGTTGAACTTTTAGGACATATTTATAATGCATGGGAGGACAAATGCGATGCTTTGGGCATCTTTTGTGATTTGTCCAAGGCATTCGATTGTGTTCTTCATGAAACCTTAATCAGGAAACTTCACCACTACGGAATCCGGAACGCCTCTCTGGATCTTCTCACTTCTTACTTAAGTGATAGGATTCAGAGAGTTGATGTTAACGGGAAAAGGTCACCCGGATCTGTAGTAAGAATGGGGGTCCCACAGGGCTCAATACTTGGACCATTTTTATTTATTGTTTATATCAATGACTTGCCTTACCTCATAAAGGATGAACATGATATAGTGTTGTTTGCAGATGACACTTCACTTTTATTTAAACTCAAACGTCAACAGCTGGTTACTGACAGTATAAATAGTGCCCTCGCAAAAGTAGTTAACTGGTTTAATGTTAATAATTTACTTCTTAACGAAAAAAAAACCAAATGTATTAAGTTTACGATACCAAATGTTAGACAAGTAGAAACTAGTGTTCTCATAAAGGGTGAAGAGTTAAAACCCGAAAATACCACAGTATTCTTAGGCATAACTTTGGATGCCAAGCTTCAATGGGGCCCCCATATAGATAAATTGTCAAAAAAGCTTAGCTCTGCAGCATACGCCGTTAGGAAAATTCGTGACTTAACTGATTTAGAGACAGCCCGTTTAGTTTACTTTAGTTATTTTCATAGTGTGATGTCATACGGTATTCTGTTGTGGGGAAATGCCGCCAAAATTCAGATAATTTTTATTTTACAAAAAAGGGCAGTTCGTTCCATTTATAAATTAAGTCCCAGACACTCCCTCAGAGACAAATTTAAAGAGACTAATATAATGACTGTGCCTTCTCAGTACATTTATGATAATCTTTTGTATGCACATAAAAATATTAATCTGTTTAAGAAATACAGTGATATCCATAATATAAATACTAGGAACAAACATAAATTTGTTGTTCCTACAACAAGGCTCAAGAAAATAGGTGGCTCGTTTAGATGCCAATGTATACGTTTTTATAATAAACTTCCTAGCCACATTCAAGAACTAAGCATTAATAAATTCAAATCTTTTATAAAGCTAAAACTATGCCAGAAAGCCTATTATACTGTAAAAGACTATATTGAGGACAAAAACGCTTGGGATTGAGCTGCTCCAATAGGTCTAGACAGTGAATGTTGTTTATTTTTTATTTTGCTGATTTACACTTTTGTTATTTTTTTTTCTTTCTAAATATCTATTTATGACATGACATGAACATTTACTGTTTAAAGTCTTATATTATTTTAATTATTGTGAATGTGAGGACTATGTGGGTCATTGTTTCCGTTTTAATCATGGTCTGGCAGTTTGAGTGGTTTATGCGGTCTACACAAATGTTCTGTCCTTGGTATTGCTCGTCGAATCGTTGAGCTCCTTAAGTTCTGAGTTGAGCTGCACGGTTACTGACGAATGCGTGCACTGACTGCACAGGTCCACTCAATCTGTGTGGTTCTTCCCTCAAAATACCACTTCAGATACCAATCTACATGGTCCTCAAAGATCAAAGATGATGTCCGGATTTTTATATACACATTGACATTGATGAATTTTATATAAACAATGACATGGATATTTACTTTGTATAGTATCTTATTTTTTATTATTATTATTGTGAGTGTGAAGACTATGTGGGTCATTTCTTTTTTCTTTTTTCCTTCTTAGTTAGTTTTAATCATGGTCTGGCAGTTTGAGTAATTTATGCGGCCTACCCAAATGTCCTTTCATTGGTATTGTTCGTCGAATCGTAAGGCTCCTCAAGTTCTGAGTTGAGCTACACAATTTTTGACAAATGCGTGCACTGACTGGACAGGTCCGCTCAATCTGTGTGGTTCTTTACTCAAAAGACCATTTCAGACACCAATCTGCATGGTCTTCACATGATCTGACCAAGATTATGTCTGGACTTTAAAAGAGACTGTGACCTCTGAGTTTGTTTCGGCCTTTCTTCTCAGAGTAGTCAGATAGGAAACGCCGACCTCATCTAGTTTAAAAAATATGATTGACATGTAAAAGTGTTTGTACAAACCTACTTACAGAAAATAAATCATTTATCATTTATCATTTAACTGAAAATCATTATAAATCATAGGCTTGCAGCCTGTAAGAGTATGAATTAGAATTATTTTTTCAAATTTTGATTTTGTGTCCGTCTATTCCTATGGTCTATTCTGTATATATCTGCTGAGAAACGAGTCTAAACCCAAAAAACCTTGTCAAAAAGTAAAATTTAAGATAAAACCGGACCGAATACAAGATAAATGAAATAACAAAACATTTATATAAACTGTGACACGACACGGCTATTAATTGCGTTTATCATATACTAGGCATTCTATAGCTACGGATGAGAAAAGTGAGATGTCATGGCTGGATTTTCTGGACGCTGATTGGTCAAACATTACTATATTTTTTTTCTATTTGTGAGGTTTGCCAATACAATAATAGTAATTTATTTTATTTACAAATTGCAATCTGCCTAAATTGAAGTTTCGTACAAAAATTTAAGCTGTCAAAATAGATCGTGGTTTTATTTCTAATAATTTCTATTTTATCGATTAGTTAGGACAATGATTAAACTTTTTTCGTTAAAACAACAAAAGAAAGATGAGGAAGGCTCAGGAAGAGCAGGAGGTTCACAGAAAAAAGCATCAGCTGCTCAGTTGCGGATCACAAAAGGTAAAGTTCAGAAAATAGAACAATTTACGCGATGTGTATTCATTGTTATTTTAATTCTGTTGTTAAGAATTCATATAAAGAAAGCTTACGACGACCTATCTTCGGCTAGCAATGAGTTTTAAAGTTAAGGGTTTGTACTGTAAACGTACTGAAATCATCCCTCAAAGACTTCCTTGTTATGATCCTGAGGCAAATTTTTACAACTGTACTTTGTGACTACCTAAAGTGTTTACAAGATCTTCACCTAAATGTAACTTGAAAACTTTTATTTTCAGATTTGAATGAATTGAATTTGCCCAAGACATGCAACACAGAGTTTCCAGATCCAGATGATTTACTTAATTTCAAATTAATCATATGCCCTGATGAAGGATTCTATAGAGGAGGAAGATTTGTATTTAGTTTTAAGGTAATGTATATTGCTTATGTGCTGGTCTATAGCTTAAGAAAAAAAAAAAAGTAAATAATAAAATCATAATGTCTTTCCAAAACATAATCCTACAGTCCTATTTCTTGCTTATATTCATTACATGAAGTCACTGATAAATGGTTTTGATACTTAAATGATTAACTGAAAAGGCCATGCAAGTGCCTTGGGTATAGGAAAATCAGGTTGATTTTAGATCACAATACTTTTTCATGAAATATGTGGCAAACTCACTAAAACCTGATTCCAACCAGTAGCATCATTCTGGCAATAGTCATCTCAAGTAAAATCCAACCCATATTATATCTGACATTATATTTCTGATTATTATGAACAACTTACCATTACCTTATAGGTAGGACCAAACTATCCTCATGAGCCGCCCAAGGTGAAGTGTGAAACAGCAGTATACCATCCGAACATAGACTTGGAGGGCAACGTGTGTCTCAACATCTTAAGAGAAGACTGGAAACCTGTGCTTACTGTCAACTCTATAGTTTATGGACTCCAGTATTTATTCTTGGTATGTGTGAAGCATAATTTACTAAGTATCTTGCATGTATTTTTTAGTTTATTATCTTGGAGTTCTTCAAATGTAGTTGTGTGTTGAGTTTTGTCTGTAGGGCTTAATATTATTGCATCATGAGCCTGAAACATAGACAATTACACAACCTTCATCCCATAGTTTCAGCCATGTCTCCAGGTGTTGGGAAATGCCATGTATCCTTAGTTTTTCCTTCCTATTGCTTTGGCCTGATTTAAAATTTGTCTGCATCTTACCAATTTACAAAAATAATAATGACTCATAGTGCTACTAGTACTCATTGTACTACCCATGGTCATGGCTTTATTGGTTAGACTGACATCTAAGTCCCACAGGGTGGCAGGGACACCAACGCACAAACTGTAACCATGAATTTAGCACATGATTCTAGACAACCTGGAATATTACTGGGTGTCTGGAAAGTCATCGATTACCTTTTACCTGCTGATGGACCACATTGGGATCTACCAAGAGTTATGTATTGAGTCCGTGGTTACAGTTTTTTTTTTTTGTTCATTTTCCTGCCACCCTATATTCTAAAGAATAGCATTCATGGTGTCTGCTAAGGCAGTCAGGCACTTCTAAAATGGAACAGACTTCATATAAAACTATTGAATGGTAAAACTGGTCATTAGTATCCCCATGGTTCAACCAGCATTCAGATTACAAACCTTTAAAGCAGATTGTGTCTGTGATGTGACCTTATGATGATCATGTATTGTTTAAAAATGCTTATAAATAAATAAAAGTGGTGAGAACATTATGAAGATACCATGGAATTATAGCATTCTACTAACAGAAACATGGGATAAATAAGGGATACATAATCAGCCTGGCTTTTACATTTCCACTGCGGGGACTCTTTGTTCTATGTTAGTGTTTATTTTCCACACTTAGTCCTTCAGGTGGACCATTGTGCGTGAGCCGTGGCGGCCGTCGGTGGTTATTCCAACCTGCTCAACTCTTTCTCATCTGTGTCAGAAGTAGAAGAAGGCTGTTTACCATGCACCGTTTATTCATGCATGCTGTTTAATAAAAATAAAACTGTTGTAATGCAGAGGAATGAGGAAAATTTTAAATATGAAAGCGGATGGCTGTGAATATAGGGAAAGACCAAAGAAACCTGTGTGGACGATGAGTATGCAAGAAAAAGACATGTTGCGTCAACCCCAAATAAATTAGGGTAAGGGCAGGAGAATGATCCGTGGCCCTTGGCACAGGCAACTGAAGGAACATGGGTGGGTTTTAGTCAGTAAAAGTCTGACACGAGCAGCAGGAAAAATCAGAATGATTGAGTGAAACAAGTCCCATCTTGTTTAACAATAGTACAACAACATGACACTTCACAAAATTGGCTAGTACATATAGATAAAGGACAATGAACAATCATTTCAAGTGAACATTGATAATGTTAAATGGGGCTATAATTGTTAAGTGATGTGATGTCATGCAGCCTGGTATTGGTTTTAAATAAGACAAAAACATGCAGAGTAGGTACTTTAGATTCAGCACATGATCCAAAGGCAAATTCCCTTAATTAAAAACGTTCAAAATCTAGTTGCAATCTTATGTCAGCGACAATCAATGTCAAAAATGTAGGGAAATTACTGGTATTTATGACAGATTGCGACTGCAATATTAGACTGAATGATTGTAAAATTACGAGAATTGCTTCTGAACGGAAAAGTATCGAAAATGCAAAAGTTAACAAGAGAAGCATTGATATTAAAAGAAGATGGATCGAACCCAGGACCTCACAATTCGCATTTGCGACCACAAGATCAAGTAGTCAGGTAGTCAACAACTACAAAATTCTTAGAAATGTTATTATTTATATTTTATCATTTACTTTCAGGAACCAAATCCTGAAGATCCTCTAAACAAGGAAGCTGCGGACGAGCTGCAAAGTAACAGGAGGTTGTTCGAACAGCACGTGCAGCGAGCGATGCGAGGCGGCTACGTCGGGTCGTCGTACTTCGAAAGATGCCTCAAATGAACAAGCAACACAACTGTAAATGAATGCTACCAACCCTATATAAATAAAACAATCTCACTTTAAATTAAAGCATTTGATTATTTATTCAACAAAAAACAAAAGTGTGGACTGACAAATTTACAACGTCAATGTCATTGTATTGTTAAGGGTTTGCGTCCTATATTTTTTATACATTATTTAACAAATATTTTTTTTTTATTATATCGAAGCAGATGTGCCGGTTGCAAGTGGCAGTCTCGTAAAATTGGAATTATATAAACCATTAAATTAAATGCGATTTTTTATTTTATTTTAGCTTAAGTCTTTAGTGTACATAGATGGCGCTTAACACAGTATTTTACATGCGTTTTAGTGTAGATGGCGTTACCTAATGGTTTCATACGACTATTTAACTTGTTTACCATTCGGAAATTCAATTAATCAGCATTTTAGGGTGGCCGTGCATCACCCTCGTGATTAATGTAGGTACCTACATGATGGATGGCACTGATAAGCCAGTATATCTCATTCAATCGTATAATGTGTGAACCTTAATCTCTCTCAGATAAGGCTGAGTTCAGTTTGTTCAGGTAGCAATAAACTTTGCCAACACACGTTTACTACGAGTCAGACGAGTGAATGGCAAACGAGACGAGGTTATGGTCGGTACAACGGCGCCGACACAGGGCAACGCCGCCGCCCCACGCGAATGACGCGAAGTGAGCCACAATCAAGGGCCGCGTGAGTCAGTCGAGCCGCCGGAGCAGCGCCCGAGCGCCTCGCCAGTATCGCCACTCGCCTTCGTTCGTCACCGTTCGTCAGTGTTACTCTGAACGCCGAGCGGTTAGCGCACACCCATCACACAATACGCTTTCTCCATACGGCAGCGTGCTCAAGGCAGAGCTGTTTCGACACGCTACTCGGTTGCGAAAGTCTGCGCGATGATATACAAGTGAGAGCCGACATCGGACGCCAGGGTAACGCTCATCGCACACGGTGAGCCAGTTTATTCGACGAGAGACATTCGAAACTCGCCAGCTGTGAGGGACGGGGGGCGCGCGACGCCGTCGGGTCGTACACGCGGGACCAAACTTTACACATAGTTACTGTGAGAGAAGCAACGGAAACCAATTTTTAATGTGTCAAGTCAGTATAGCATATTGCTGCTACGTCAGAAAGACGAACGCCTCGAGCAAGAACTACAAGGTTATGCAAATGAGTTCTGAACGCTTCTATACTAGGAATAATCAAAAGACCATTCATAACTTCAATAAACTTTAACGTTTACGTTGTATCCTTACGGTGTATTAAGTGCTTATCTATCGTTTCTCTACCTTCAATTATCTTTCGGTGTCGCGTTCGCTAATTGCTAATTACTGTGGGAGTCGAGTGATAAGAAGTGTTGACTGAACGAGCGATCGGCGTGTGGAAATCAGAGCGGTTGTATCAAGCGTCGACAATGGCGGCCCAGCAGGAGGAGAGCCTGCTCGCTCGCTGCGAGATCCCCATCATTGACCTGGCGCATATAGGTGAGCATCTGCACTGCCATACCACACGTCAGCTTCACAGAGTCCGCCCCCGACACCCTGATCGGCGAAAGTCCTTTACTGATCACACACATTACCTACTGTACATTCACTTGGCAAAACTTTGTACGTTTATCGCCTGTCGTTATTGCGTAATTATAGCACTCAGCTTCTGATAGGTATCATTTAAAATTCAATGAGTTGGCCGTAGGTATTTTTTTCTTTTTAAAACTTTTATTTTTTCCCCAAGTGCTCAAAAGATGAAAGCGCGGTATTAGTCCGCGGTTCAAGTAAAGCGCAGTCTTATTCAACTTCTCGTAATAAAGGATGTTAAAGCAGAAAAACTGGAATACATCGAGTTGACTACCTGCAGGCCCTTAATAGAGGGGCTCTCGGTCTCGCGTGCATGCCGACAGACCGACAGCTGTGCACCGATGCTTTATTTGTCATTAAACAATCTCGGCATCCCGCTCTCGAGTTCAAAGACCGGACACCCGATCTGAACCGTTCATCGCAGTTCATCCGCCTAATTCTGAGATAAATTAAAGTTTTACCATCTTAATGGGTAGGCGCTGCATGTAAACCGTGGACGTTTAAAGAGGACACTACCGACTGTGTGATGAGGGTTTTATGTGGAAATTATAAACAAAGGAAGGAGTGAATTCTTTGAAGCGATGAGTAAGTAGCCGGGATGCGTGCCTTATTTTAGTTTTATAGCATGCAGTTATATGAATCAAGAGAAGAAAACTCATATTGTGAGTCTCATAATAGACATATTGATTAACAAATAATCGAGATGGATTGGAACTTCAACCATCACCAACACGGGCGTGCAACGGTCTACTCGTGTAAAATCTGTGCATAAGTAGGCACTTACCTGCACTTTTGCATTTAAAACACGTTTAACGATTACGTGAATATCATTGAGTACTGCTAATTAGTCGTTAAAGTGAATTGATTATGTAATTAACAATGTGCAATAAGTGCCCTTTTATGATATTAGGTACTAATAAAAATAAAAATACTAAGTAAGTACCTACTCTCAGGTATCTGTAAACCTTTACAGATACCTGAGAGTACGTACTTACTTATTTTTATTGTGATTAAAATATTCTGAAAATTTATATTATAATTAGAAATATTACATATAGGCCCAGAATATTTTATAACAGGAATTTCCCGTTTTAAAAATTGTTAAGTGATTAGTTATCTAGCTTAGTTACCAGTAAAAAGTTGAGTAACTGTTCGAGTATTCGAGGAATCTTGATTGTTACACTTGTTTAATCTGAATACGTCGGAAACTAACTAAACGGGGCAGACATAAAAAAGGGAGCCTTTGCAATGTGAGGGCAACGGCCGATCGGCCCTTTGTAAGTCCACCCGAGCAGGCAACGCACGCTATCAATGCATTTGCCGACACACCACGCCTCCATGTGAGCATGCATCTGTTAAACAAAACACTATGTACAATATCAGGGCTTCAACGTCATTATTTTATTGCTACTGTCTGCTTTTATTGCGCCCGACAATAAAAGCAAAGATAAGCTTTTAGTCACAGCTTAAAGAAATGATTTGTGTTTCAAATCCGACCCGGGATTTCCAGTATCTTTCGGACTTGGAATTAAGACTTCGAAAATCTAATTAGTCACAATCCGAATAGCAAATCCGATTCAGTCCTACATTCACTAAGCAAAGACATTTCCAGCACCCTAATTGCTGAACACACTCACTATTACTCTCAATTTGAATTATTTTGAAGCATACTTATTGCTAATCCATTGCTCCATATCTTCGACAAAAGTGTCTGTTCAACAACGTAAATAACGCAATGAATGTTGTTGAACTGTCAAAATGAAACCCATTGCTACTGATAGTGTGGTACGCAAATACCCTGCTGGGATGATTACATGACGTCGCATCCGGAAATACCAAAGTAGATAAATATACATACCTACTTATGTATACCCGCATGTGTGTTTTTAGTTACTATACATACCAATATCTATAAAACAGGTCTCACACTCAATTAGATATTTAATGCAATGTAAGTCGTAATTAAACCTCGTGTAATGGAATTACAAAAGCGATTTAAATGTAGAAACAACACATACCTGAAGATAATTAATTTACTTGATTAGGTACCTAATAACTTATCCGTGAGTAGGTAGGTACATAACTTTGTTACAAGGTTGAAAATTGATGCAGAATTTATGAAAATACCTAGGTGAAGTATATAGGTACGCCTTTTAAACATTTCAAGAAACGTCATCCATCTTGTTATTTGTTATTCGATATGGAAGGAAGGACAGAAACAGATAAGATAAATAAACCAAAGTCATATTGCAAAATATAATCAAAAACAAGATTGATAAGATATTTATTTTCCTTTTAAATCCAGCGTTAATATGCATCTTTCTGAACAGGCGATAGAAAATACAGTCACATTAACAACCCGTTAGCTTGGTTAGCGATATGTTGCCTACTGAGCGTAGTTTAGTACCTATTCAATTCCCGGGTTGGTCAAATTGACATCAGGTTTTCCGTGAAGAAATTCTCAGTAGCAGCCATCTTGGTTTGTGTGTGAACAAAACAAGATTGTTTAATGGGACTTATGATGAGATGTACACATGTAGTTACCTCTCAACCGCTTGTTACAAGCTCGCCGCACCTAAGATGCTATGCTTCGTCTACGCCGTGCCTACGCCGCTACACTTCATCTACGTCATGTATACGCCGCTACACTTCAGCTACGTCATGTCTACGCCGCTATGCTTCGTCGCCGCACCTACGTCGCGTACAAAAGCCTAGTAGAAATAGGTACCTACACTTTTTAACCGACTTCAAAAAAAGGAGGAGGTTATTAACCGACTTCAAAAAAAGGAGGAGGTTATCAATTCGACTCTATTTTTTTAATCTAATGACTATAATGAGTGGCAAAAGGGCTGACCCAATATCAACACTTTATGTGGGTCTAACAATATAATGCAATGGAATAGACAAAGTAAAAAATAGGCACTTCTTCCAAGCTCTATTATTGTGATTAAATAAACATCGCAAAAATTGCCTATTAACATAACCTTTGTTTTATATCCCTCTATCAGATAAAATTTCGTGATTAGATTTACCGTTACCGACTCAAATCGTCACCGAGGTAGGTTATGTACACAAATACAATGGAAACGACTATTTACATCGTATTCAACGCGTTGTGTTAATTGGACTGTCACATTTGATCCTCCGCCATTCGACCACTGACCCACATTCGCGGGCATCAATCATTTGTACGTTTGACAGGCGGTTTTACACAAAAAAAACCGGCCAAGCGCGAGTCGGATTCGCGCACGATGGGTTCCGTACCATTATCTATAAAACGGCAAAAAAATCATGTCTGTTGTATGGGAGCCCACTAAAATATTAATTTTATTATGTTTTTAGTATTTGTTGTTATAGCGGAAACAGAAATACATCATCTGTGAAAATTTCAACTGTCTAACTATCACGGTTTATGAGATACAGCCTGGTGACAGTCGTGACAGACAGACGGACGAACGCAGGGACGGACAGCGGAGCGCGAGTAATAGGGTTCCGGTTTTGGCCTTTGGGTACGAAACCCTAAAAAAGAGTTTATTTCTCCTCCGGCGATCTCTTAGGATGACTGTATCGTCGAGAAAGGAATGAGTAATTGAAGTTTCAGAGTAACTTTTTAAACGACTGTGATATTAGTTTTGAAATCATTCATAATAGATATAAAACAGAGATGTCCTGACTGACTGATGCATCAACGGAGACCCTTAAACCCTCTGAAGCAAACTCTATTATTAAACTGAATCTGAACATACGAAAGGACGGGACGTAAGCATTAAGAAACCAACTGCATCAAAAAACAAATCGGACCAGTGCAACCATTTTTCTAAATCGTTTTAAATGCATCTACAACTGGCTGTTGTACGTCAAAAAACTGTCTGATGCCATTAGTTTTCTTTCTTTTATTTTCTTTGTCCTAACCTTAATGGCATACAAAGATTTTTTCGTCAATAATGGCCAGTATTTAGAACAAAATTATAATGCAACCTTATCGGTACCAATTTAAATCAAGCATTAGCACTACGACATCAGTAGGCTTACTCTCGACACTCGATCTCAATCGGAATTGGAAATTGGGATCGAAATCTTGTCATTTGGAACTCTTGAATGCTACACTAGCGCCCGATTGGAATCGTATTAGGTGATGTTTTTTGGTACTAAATGAAATTGACTTTACTCGAACGAATGCACTTTTTCGGTACTCTTGACGAGATTTTGACGTTGGTATATCGAGTTTGAAATCGTGTTCATGTCAAAATTTAACGATTCCAAAAAGGTTACCTTTTTCGGGATCGAGTTAGTTATTGTGGCTAATTTGTGGAGTTTTTATTGTGAATAATGGCACGTTTAGAACTTATATGTGATATTTTGGACAATGCTCATAAGTTAGATATGAGACAAAGCGGAATTTGAGACGGATTGCGTGTTATGCAGACTACGCGTTTGCAATGACTGACAATGAATTTAGGAAAAATTACCGAATAAATAAGGAGCTTTTCGAAGTGATTTATAACGATTTGGAAGCTTTGATGCTCCAGCCTACTCGCCGTACCAACATACCAAGAACATACACTATAAGATTTGTAACAGAGTACGATTGGGTTCGGATGATATTGAGAATGCCGTACCACCCATGGGGGAAATGCAATGGCACCGTGGGTAAGAGGTGGATCGAGGATCTGCCCCCGTGGAGCTGCGCAGGGGTCGTGAGGCTCGTGCACAGCTTGTACAAGAACTGTGGACAGCTCAGCATCTTCATTAATACTATTACTTTCTTATGTAAGAACAATTTTTGACTAAGACTTATTCTATGTAATTAAAAACCTAACTCAGTGAAATTTATTTTTTAAATTAATCATATTTTTCACTACACATTATTTATATAGATAGGTAAATATTTATGTAGCCAAGACTTCTACTCTCTTTTAGTATAATAATTTGTAAGACTATTATTCTATTGTGTTGATTGATTTCTATTGTGTATTAATAATGTAATGTGTTGTTTTGAGGGTTAAGAATAATCAAAATGTTATTGAGCTTACCTAATAACTTTATTATAAATTATAATAGAACTTCATGGTACAATTAATACAGACCTTAAGTTTAAAAGGTAAAGTCTAATAATTATTAACAAGTATTTGAATAAATACAATTATAGCCTTTTTATTAGGTATTTTTCATTCATATTCACACAAAGGCATTTCCACCACACACACATAACCAATTTTTATTTTGTTCACATCAAAAGTTAGGTTTAAATTGAAGGCCCAACATCACTGCTATCAGGCGTAGGGTGTTAATACAGGTAAATTATCTGCAGCCCCACCACGTGACGCCTCATTGACTGTGCATGCTCGCCACATGTCTTCTTCAGGGTATGCTTTTTGTCAGGCCAATACTGAAAAGGAAATAAATGTACTAATTATTGTAACTTCTGTATATATATAAAAATAGAGGTGCGTGTCCCTATATTTCACTTTGCAGCTAAAACTGCACATTGCAGATGCATAGTGATTGTATGTCGCAATAGGTACAAGGCTCCCATCGTGCACTATGGTGGTTGCAAGTTGATACCTATAAGGTTTATAAGATACGGGGGTTGAAATATGTGATTTCTAAAAATGTGTGATTATCATTAATAAAAATGTTTAGTATATCAGTTAATGTTAGACGATTTAAGATATTAATGTCTACTTAGTTGTAAGATATCAATGTAAAAACAAGTAAGATGAATAAATTAATAAGAAAAAAGAAAATGTGTCTTTTATATGAAAAAAATATGAAGTAAGTAGTGATAGATTACTAACATTAACAAATAACTATACAATTAAAAATGACCCAGCGAAGCGGGTATTCACAGCTAATTTATCATATAATTTATTTATTTATTTAATCTCGTTGCACACAATAAGGTACAGAGGTGGACTTAATGCCTTAGGTTAGGTTAACTCTCTACCAGTCAACAAAATAAAAAAAAGATGTTTATTAGTGTGTAGACAGTACCTTAACCCAGCCTTTCTGTGCAGTGCCTAGTGCATTTAAGGATGCTGCTATGTCGTTCCACTTTCTCTTTGTCTCCTGCTTAGCATGAGTAGTGCGCAATAACCCCTTCGCAATTCCTGGATTCTGTACCAGGAAATCTACCAGAGCCTCCCAACTGTTGGTGTGTTGGCCTACTCATCCTGTAAGAACAATAATGTTTGTATTGAGCAAAAGTGTTTAATATTAAAATTTAAAGGAATCACAATATATTTAATAGAATTGTGGCCTTACCTTGATATTTTCGTCTTCCTCGGTTGAATACTTGTCTTAAAGTAATACTAACATGAACTTGTGCATATAAACATACTTATACATTCCGAACTAAACACTTGAAAACATTTCGATAACATCGCTTTGAAACTTTTGTTTATCGCAACAATACAATACAGTAACACACAGCAATATACAACAGTAATTATTACTGTGAATTATTACTAATAATTCACACTTTTTATTAAAGTAGGAAACTATTTTATGATTTTGTTATTTTATGTGGATGACGGATGACAAATGCGCGAGAAGTTTTATTTTTTATTTTCATCAAACGTAGGCAATGACACGCACAATCAGCCATTGCTGCCTAAATATTTAGTATTAAAATACATATAAATGCAAGTAAAGAACACTTAAATGATTATTTATGTTAAAATAAATATCAGAACAGATTTATTAATAGATTTAACGAGTTATTCAATATTTATACATTTGGTAATTAACATTTTGATGTGTATGGCCACCCCATATGCATCTGTTTGGTCGAACGTGCAGTCGATTCCAATCTCAATCTCGATTTTGTTCAAGAGTGCCAATTTTCTGAAGATTGGAATTGAAACTGGATCGGATTGGAATACGATCGAGATTGGGATTAATTTCAAGAGTAAGCCTACTGAGCTTACCTATAACTACTGTGTTACAATCTAAAATGCTAATTAATAAAAGATTAGGTATCAATACCTATACGATGCTGATAATAAGATAATTGTTTATTATTTGGGTGTTTTTCTATCTATAATATGTATGGATTTACAAAAAAAAAAAAAATGTATATAAGTAGTTTATCAGCCATCTTGTTACCATAACACAAGCATTAGGTTGCTTAGCTTGGGACAAATGGTGCTGTGTGAAATGTCCAGGGATTTATTTATTTATTTATTTATTTATTTATCTCAGGTGTGTTGAACATGTGACGTTTAATCCTACTCTGTCTCACGTTATAGTAATTAAATACACAGCCATTAAACCAAAAAAAATAGTTTCCAATCATGGCAATCGGCTTGTGCTGCAAATTTATAGACCTATAGGTTAATAGGTACCTACGACATTATAACGTTAAGTTCATTATACCTAAATAGAGCAAGTCTAATTGATAGTTTCCCCATTATGTGAACCGCGTCGCATAATAATATGATGTCTCACGCCGTTTCCTAGACGCCATGTTGCGTCACGCCACGCGCTGACTACCCGAGTATTTATACATCACTGTAAATTATACGTCAATTCCACTATTTTAACAACATGTTGAAACTGCTGAAAGTGAGTAATTCCGTAGAATTAAGCCGTCAGAATGAAATTGAGAGATAAGACTAATCTATTGTAGAGCGCTGGTTACGGGGCATCAGTGCGTAAAACACGCAGTTTATTATAGCGCGCGCCTTGATGAGCCAAGATAATTTTAATGACGGATTGACAGTGACACAGTGTGCAGTTGTGATGTGCTCTTGCGCAGCGCGTCATCTCTATATCCTGCGCAGGGGCAACGCCATCGTCGCTCAAAAACCGTAATAAAGTTCCGCTACTTCCCCGAATTTGTTGAACTCGTTTACATTTCTTTTTATCTTTTGGTAACATGTTGCAAACGCTTAAACTCGGTTACTCGGCCACGCAGTTCACTTCGTGCCGACGGACGTGTTGTTCTGCTAAATAGTGTCTAATCACGAATTTTTAAACCAACACGCGGACATGAAACTGTCTAGACCACTAGACAGCTGTTAACGTGCCCATAAAAATATTTATTGCACACGGAAATTGTATATTTATTGTAGTTTATGTACGTAACTTGAAACAATTTCTGTCATGTAATGCCTGCCTCGAAATAAAGTACTACATACATTAGATATGAATAGAGATTACAATCCCGGATCCCGGGATTGTATTCTCTAGATATGAATACCTATAAATAATAGGTGGGTCCGCATAATAACGTGCGCTATATGTCGGTACTTATTTTAAAGCTGCTCTGAACAATATAATTTTCCTGTTATCAGAAGCAGAACTTAATGATGTTCGATATGAGGAAGTCGAAACTCATGGCACTTGACATGCCTGTAATGTTGACGAGCAACTTTATGCGTAATTTGAAGTAGATGATGGAAAATACGATGCAGACGAGGAAGCGGAATCAACTGTCGCTGAAGTTTATTATGTTCCTATCGCTACGTTTCCTCCCTTATTACCTACATGAGACCAGCGGGGTGATTGCGTAACACACTATCAGTAGCAATGGGTTTCATTTTGACAGTTCAAAAACATTTACTGCGTTAGAGTTGTTTACATTGTTGAGCAGACACATTTTTCGAACAAAATTGAAGCAATCGATTAGCAATATCTTTCAAAATGAATCAGATTCTGATTGTTAGTGTGTTACGCAATTAGGGTGCCAGTTCATTTAAAGTGCAATTTACTGATGCAGGAACAGGTAGCTACTTACAAGTATTTCACTATCTTGAATTCGAGCAATTACAATATTTACCCAAAAGAAAAGTTGAACGTCCCTTAAAAGATGTTTTCGAACTTTAAAAAGTAAAGCAGTTGACCAGATCAGGGCTCACCCGTTTTTGATTCTTAGGTGATTGCAATTTTGGGTACCTAGTTACCTAATTCTTATTCGCACTAAGCTATTAGGTAGAGACAGTCGCTTTGTCAAGTCTATCGCCTGTCTGCGAGCAACAGGCAACCATTTTCCATTTACAAACAAGGTATATATATGATATCCCTAGATTGCCTCCTATGAACCCACAAGCAAGTAAGTACTTATATATATTAAAGTAGAGCTGACTCGTTCTTCTGACTGAGCTAGCCAAACGAGTTGGTTTCCTATAGCAAGAATGTACCCACCAGCAGGGTAATTGCGTAACACACTATCAGTAGCAATGGGTTTCATTTTGACAGTTCAACAACATTCATTGCATTATTTACGTTGCTGAGTAAACACATTTTTCGAACATATGGAGCAATAGATCAGCAATATGCTTCAAAATGATTCAAATTGAGAGTACCTAGTGCGTTACGCAATTAGGGTGCTGGCTAGAGAAAGTGACTACTGTCGATATCCGAGGACTACTGGCAAGGGTAACAAACAACAACGTATTGTATATTTACCAAATGATCTAACTGAAATAAATAGGACACCTAAATACTTTGAATTTCTTGAATAAAAAGTGAGTTTTATAGGTATTGCGATAGGTCGGTTTTCCTCGTTGCTTTCCCTTAGGTACATTTTCTATATCTGCGATTGCGAAATGTTTATTAACATACACATTGCCTCATACAAGTTTATAAATATTATAAATAATATTTTTTTCTATGTTTGCATAGGTTTTTGAACCGTTTGTTATATTTCACCTTCACGCTTTTTACACAGATGTGAATTAACATCTAAATTAATGTTTGCAGTACCTTTGTCGAACTTACAATTGGTAAATATCAATTTTGTTAACATTGTGTTGAAATATTGAAAGAATCATTTTTCCTCCCATACAAAAAACGTTTGCTCTGTCATTCGCAGAACTTCAAATGACTTTTTAACAAGCGATCATATTTAATGCCATTGCCAAAATATCAAGAATGCTTTGGGAATATTAAGTACCTAGGTATATACTTTGCTACATATTATTTTATACCTCGTCCAACTTAATTTTTCATTGAATACCTACCTAGGGAAAATACTGTAGGTAATAGGTACCCACTCATAATATTTAATGTGTCATCACAAACCGTTTGTCGCTAGGATCAAATAGAATTAATAATCAATTCAATTATCGATTGTCGTCGGCCATAGATCCGTCCGTGAGCTGTAAACTTAAGAATCATGTAAGGTGCGTGTTGTCATAAATAAAACCGGCGAAGTGCGTGTCGGACCAATTTGCCGCTCTGCTATGGTTTTGCGTAAAATGACGTCTGAATCACGGATTTGGATCGGAGGTAGTGCGAAAAGCAATATCCGAATTCGGTCCGAGTTTTCTAGATCTGTAGGTATTTTCACGGATTCGGATCGGACGTAATGCGAAACCGCTCTACAGAACCCTAAAAACGTAGGCTTAGCTACGAGGCCTCCGTTCGAGCAGTGGTCTCGAACCTACCGATTTTTCGGTATTTCTACCGATATGGGCTCACATAATTTATAACAATCATACTTAACACTCTCAGCGCCATGATTTTTTTTTGAAGCGGGTTTTGTGGGCGGCCTGCGGATCACATGGCGCTGAGAGTGTTAAGTATGATTGTTATAAATTAGTCTGTAATAATTAGTAGTAGTAGTAAGTGTAATATTGTATTTTTTTGTCAAATACCTACCGATCTACCGATCTCACTCTACGACGTTCGAGACCATTGCGTTCGAGCCATATTTATTGAGACAACGCCTCAACAAGGCGCTCGGTGTCTGACGCGGACGGCCGACGGGTACCTAGTTGTCGGTTTACAGAATCGTTTGCCTCGAGCCGTCCAGCCATTGTCCTCGACTAAAATGCTGTACATCCGGACGTGCGTTCTGCTATTGTTTACCGTGCCATCTGTGTCACCAAATTCGCGGCAAATGCAAATATTTGCATGTACACATCACATCGGCGAACAACGTCGCAAAAAGTGGAAGAAACATAGCTAATTTTTTGGTATTCATGTCGCAATGGTGTTTTATAATGTTTTGCATAAGTATCTATTGGTAATTCATGTACTTACGCCGCTATTTCATTAATCGGTAGCAGTGGAAAAGAAATCTCATGTCTTTAGTTCGGGAAACTTCAGAAGACACACATCACATGTACTTACGTTTACCAATGAAAAACGTTTTTACAAAAAAAACAACCGACTTCCAAAAAACACTAAAACATCATCAATATAAGCTAAGTGGATAAAAATCGTATTATTGAAGCTAACTCAAAAACTACCCAAGCCAAGATAATAAAATTAATATGGCATACCTTATCCATTAAAAAATGAGAGAATTTTGCAAATCCGTCTACGACGGAGTTATGTCCGAACATACATAAAAAAAAAATATATATAAACCAAATTGAGAACCTCCTCCTTTTTTTGAAGTCGGTTAATTAAATCAGTTCTTAAAAAAAAAGTTATGCCTGAATTTACTTCCAAGATTAGAGGTACCCCAATAACAACTTTCACAGAAATGAGGGTGTACCGTGGTATACTGAACTCATCTGCGTACCTTTAGTTAGAGGGTACAGACGTGATGTTATGTTGTGCGATTGCGTATACAATGCATACATATATTATGCGATAGCAGCAATTGCGGTTGATTTACTGATATTTATTGAAGATTTTCGTTGTCTGTCTCAGAAACTCATCATCACCTTTTCGAAATTTAAATGGGACCATTTCGGAATAAACCACTTTCAAACAAAAAAATAATTTGGCAAATCCGTCCATATATGACGGAGTTATGCCCGAAAATACATTAAAAAAAATAAAAACATCCAAATTGAGAACCTCCTCCTTTTTTGAAGTAATTGTTTAACCTTCAAGCGGGCGCGCGGCGTCGAATCGACCGCGATGCGATCGATTCTCGATACATTTATGATGCCAAATTGCTTACAAATCCAAAGAAAATTAGAATATTATTTTGATTTTATAATTTTGTTTATGTCCTAACATAATGATAATGTGATAAATACAAAAAATATTAAATAATTAGTGTTTTAAATCCCTGAAATATCCTATAGGTCTTTTAGGTTACGCGCGACCGCTGGCGTTACAAATGTCCGCGCGCCCGCTTGAAGGTTAAAAAAATATCCACAGCTCTATGCTCCAAAGAAATAAGAAGTTTCAAGAGCTAAGATTATATATTCATATATCGACCTCATCATCATCACAAGAGGCGGACTGTTTAGTGTAAGCCTGAAAATTAGGGCCACACATCAATCATTTTATCGTACATTAGATTCGCCAATTGTATGCATGTCAAGTGCGTATGCAACGATGCACTTACACCGTGCACCTTGTATTGGTTCAATTTGATTTATTAGTAGTTTATTGAGTCGGCACGTGTATCGTGTTTGCGTCCTCGTGAACAACGAGCTGCCCTGTTGCCCACATATATTTTCCGAGACGACATAAATCAAGTCGCTAGGTTTGCACAAAGCTGCATAGATCTAAGGACATTATTGCATTGTATTTCTTGATGTTGTATTCTGTTGTCTATAGCATTCCATAGCATGAAATGATGTTCTAGAAACGGAATGAGAATCACGAATCAAGATGCAAGCACAACAATGCAAAATAATGTGCCTTGTCGAAGTTGTAGCAAAATGTTCCTGCTGTGGTTTTTGTCTTGCCTATTATGCTTTTTACAATAAATATTAATTGGTTGCTTTTATTTTCTCGTTTAATGTTTAGAAAACAACGATCGTTTATATTTCTCGGTAGTCGTATTTGTCAATGTGTGATTTGTGTAAATGTGGCTAAAGAAGGCTAGACTCCGTTAGAGAAACCGTTTATCGTGAAGCTGAGCCAAAATTCTATTTACGGCAATATTCAACATTTATTTTTGCTAAAATATCCGACCTGTGTTTCCCGACAGGTTAGACAGTGTGTGGGGCACACATTTCGCGGTGGCACTAGTCCCAGGTAATACGCCGCGGGCTCATTGCCATTGCCACACAATAGATCGATTGCCATCAACCGGACATAAATCCATTACCTCAGGCTGTTACTAGTTGAGAAATTCCTAATAGAAAACTCATTAACACTGCATACCCGAACTGGGTTCGAGCCCAGGAACTGTCCGATCAATCTGCAGATTACTAGTTCAACGAAGCAGTCACATTTACTATGTTGGGGTCTGCTTCCAGTCTAACAAGATGCAGCTGAATACCAGTATTTTACATGGAGCGACTGCCTATCTTACCTCCACAACCCACTTACCTACTGGGTAACACAATACCCCTTGGTAAGACTGGTTGTCAGACTTTCGGGCTTCTGACGACCCGTAACGACTGTCAAAGATCCACGAATGACAGCCGGGACCAACAGCTTAACGTGCTTTCCGAGGCACGAAGGGTCTTGGTATGTAAAGATGGTCACCCATCCACGGACCAACCACGGCAAATGTGGCATAACCTGATCAATCGACCTGTGCGGCTGTTATTATTTAGCTCCAAGCAGTTTGGCACCCGTTAACAATGAAAGGAAAATGCCAGGCTTTAAAGCTTCAAGAACACAATGACACATTTGCATTGAATTCTTTTGATGTGGAGTATTATAATGTATTTTGTGAATAGGATTACAGTTACCTAGTTACAACACTTAGGTAGACACTATATTTATTTAAATCGTCTGAGCAACAAAACTCTAAGGTAGTGAAGAGAGTTTTTGTTGCTGGTTTTCCTGTAAACTTTCCACACATCAAAATGATTCTCTGTACCTAGATCGTAGGAATGTAGGCTTATCAATAGCGGTTTATCTCAAAGGTTTTCTAAGCATCCGCGTGTCAAAAACCCTCCTTAGATAGCCTAATCCGCTGATAAAGAATCCAAGCGTTCCTATGCTTACAAAACATTCGATAACAGACACAATAAAGGCAATAAATAACCAATGAATGCAATCTATTTACAACAAATTCTAAAAACACGATAACATAAAAACTACAGTACATAGTTCTAATCTTAGAGCGGCTTGTATTTCTCCAGAGCAAACAATAGGTGTTCGAAATAGTTATTGCCTTAAATAAACACTCCGGGCAGTCAGAAATGCAACCGGTGAACGGCACTTCAGAAATAGATTTCACTTTCTATCCTTGTCTTGTCACCTTGGTTTTTCTAATGGCGATAACTGTTTAAAAGTTAATAATAATAGTGCCAGCCTATTTGTCCCACTGCAGGCCAAATGCTTCTTCTCTCTTCTAGCGATAAGACCGCCCATTGTGTCACCCTTTGTAAAATTTCTATATGTAGGTCTGTAATTTATATGGTGTTCATTCTTTCATTCGAGTATTCTATTCTTCTCATACTGAGAAGACAAGAGCATTAGTAACCACGCTTCACACGCTTGCTCAAGAACGGTTCGCGATTTTAGACTTTTTTTTTTCCTCACGATGTTTTCCTTCACCCATGTTTTCCTTCACCGATGTCATTAATATTCAAGATAAACTGTGAAAGTGCATGCATATGCATTGAAAAAGTTACATTTCTACTCGTAATTGCCCGAATTTAAATCCTCAACCTCGTGCATGAGACACGGGGCCTTACTGGGCCATCACGACATTAATGTTTAAAAGTGATGTCCAAAATGGATGCTATTATTGTTCAGAGAAGGCAATATCCTATTATTGCATATGCTCAAGGATTATAAGAAACGGTAAATAACTGTTTATAATTGAGTAAGTAGTTCGTAGAAATTACAAATGCCATTTTCTATCAAATAAACTACAAGTACGGTAACGTGACTTGTAATCTTCAGTTGAAGTAGATAACAAAAGAATATCGTTCATCTAGTAGAGCTTCTACATCGAAATTCAAAGTTTTAATTACATGGTTCATTATCAGTTATGTGTATTGAACATTCCAAAGATTCTGTTACAAAAAAATTATTACAGAAGACAAATATGTAAAACGTCTGAAGCCGACTATCTTTACCAACATAAACTCGAGTGGGCAAAACAAATAATTGATATAATTTTTCAGGCTTTTCAAGGGTTATTATTGCTTACTAGCTGTGCTCGCGACTTTGTTCGCATGCTATTATATGCTATTAGATAAAAAAAATCATCCAGCTTAGTCCACGTTCGCACGGGCGTAAAAATATTGCGGCGGGATTTATCACGCACTGGATCTTCAACGCACGCACTGCTTAGTTAGCATCGAGAGTTGAAAATCTAATAGTGTGTTTTTCGACGCACTGCGATGCACTCTTTTGGATTCTCAATGCTCGGTTCAATACCGAGAGTTTAAAGCCTAGTGCACGATAAAATCCCGCGTGATATTTTTACGCCCGTGCGAACGTTTGGCGTTTTGAATTTTAATCAATTAGTTGAATCGCATTTAATAAAGGAGAAACCAGCTACAAGCCGAATTAACAATAATGTTGGCTAAAAGTGGCTAAACTGGTTGGTCAGCCAACCGTCACTTATTAGCATAGTATTTGCAAAATAAGGGTGTCTATACACTGAAGCAGCCTGACTCATTTTAAATAGAAGTTGTCCCGACTTTCAACGTTCTGAAGCCGGCGCTGACGCCGGCGCTGCTCCGGGCTAACCCTCCGGCTTTGGTGTGTAGACACACCTTAAGAACCTGATGTTAAAAAGTGATAAACCGAGCGATTGCCACAAAGTGTCTAGCAGTGGGTTTGAGACAAAAACCTATGCAAAAGTAATTTCTGTTATACTTAGTAGTCTGTTATACTTAATAACAGACTGAGCGAAAGTAAACATGGATACATGCATATAACACCTCCATTAATATCATCATTGGCGGCATTGGCTGTTGTGCTATTCTTCCCTGGTCTATGATCCCGGTCTTCCACGCGGTTGTCTGTGGGTCACCCACCCTCCTGGTCGTCGGTCTTCCAGCGCTCCTTCACCGTAGCTTAAGACCACATAAATCATGTATTTACCTAGTACCTAAGTAGATAGCTGTACTGTGTTTGCCTGTAAGGCTCAGTTAGTCATGGTAATTGTAATCAGTTGCACTGTCATTTAACTTTAAATGAAACCGATTTTAATTACTATTAAATTAATCTGTTGGTATTCAGTTGTGTGCACACCGTCGTACAGCAACCTCATGCATTCAGATTCAGACGGTTCTCGAAAAATCTTGTTATCTATTTATTTACAAAGTAATTCTCGTATGCAAATGTCGCAAGCTTGTAACTTCTATAATAATTTATTGAAGCCAAATTATTTACAATGCATCTGTAGTAAGTTTACAATATTTCAATGATTAACAATGTTATTGAAAAATGATCATGTGGTGGTTTGATGAATCAATCTCTGTTTACTACTGATTAATCTTCGTCTTCAAAGATATCTGATTCTACAGAGATAAGTGGGTAATGACATTATCTCATCAATCAGACTTACGATTACCTAAACCCAGATTTGCACGGGTGATTTTTTATGGCGCACTGGGTTTGAAACTCTCGTTGTTCAGCCGAGCATTGAGAATCTAACAGAGTGCTTCCCAGTGTGTCAAAAAAACAATTTGTTAGATTTTCAACACTCGGCGCTGCAGCAGGGCGTTAAAAATCCAGTGCGCGATAATAAATCGCGCGTGAGCATGAAGGCTTATAAGTCTGACGATAGCAATGGAGAACCGATAGGGCTAGGGAACTAGTGGTAAGATTCATACATCCCATGTTGACTTTATTTACTTTGCTCGTAGCGCTTCAAACAAACATTGCCACCTCTTATGTGAAAGGTTCATAATCATAAATACGGAGGCGTTCAATGTATTCTCGGTATCGGCATGAAAAAAGACGAAAATTAAATTAAGATAATTTTTATTTTTCAATGTAATCCCCCACTACCCCAATGCATTTATTACATCTCGAAATTAACTTTTCAATACCCTGTAAAAAATAACTTTCCTCTTTCTCCGAAAAATGCGCATTTATTGCCGCCTCTTCATCGTTGGAAAATCGCTTCCCACGAAGGTCTTTTTTCAAATTAGGGAACAAAATAATAATTACTCCGGGCTATACGGTGGGTGGTTAATTTCTTCGAAACAACGATCTTGCACAGCAGCCTTGGAAACACGCGCCGTGTGGACCGGGGCGTTGACGTGAAGAAGCAACACACCGGTGGTCAGTTTACCCCGTCTTTCTTCTTTAATTGCTTCCGGTAAATTTCGTAAAGTGGATGCGTAGGATGCTGCGTTCATGGTTTCACCACAGAGCTCTAAAAACTCTTTACAGCGCTCGATTCGCACTTGCTTTTGAGCAACTTGCACTGACATTTGTAAGGCAAACTAATGATCACAACTATATGAAATCTTACCTTTATACCCTTAGATAATGTCAATAATTAATTAATTAATCACATTAGCAAATCACCCTGATACCTATAGATATATTGAACGCCCCTCAGTATCGCATACGAATATGAACTTTAAATTTATGCGAATAATGTTCATATTCATATGCGACGTTTTACTTAGCAAAGTAAACTCAAAGTGCCATCTGTTAATCTTGCCTTATGTGTGCCCAATATTCTTCTCTGATTTCAAAATCAGCAAAAGTAATGGCTGTTTTTGTCTTTATTGACACGTAGATAAGAGGGATTTGCGACCGATAATAGGAACAACCACTAAAGATAGACTATCTGTAATATTATAACAAAAAGTAAAATAATATATTGACTTGGCGATACGGTGTGGTTGATTAGATTATGTACCTATTAGCAATAAGTATTTTCCTCTACATTTGTGAAGGGGATTCTAATGTTTCCACGAAATAATACTGCACCTACATACTGGTGTTTTTTTTTTTTTTTTTTTCTCTTCAAATAGGTTGAAGCAGAGAGTAGCCATGTATACCTACATATTTAGTGATATTTACCAATCAAAGAATTCATTATTCATGAGGTTGAGTTTAGTTTCATAGAGGTTGTTTTGTGTGCAGGGCAAAGACCTCCTTTCCAGTCCTCTGTGTTATAAGCTAGTTTGGACCAATCCTGTCTGTAGAAGTGTAGACGTCAAGCTCGATCCGCCATCGTCAGCGGGGTAATTGCGTAACACATCATCAGTAGCAATGGCTTTCATTTTGGCAGTTCAATAATATTTATTGCGTCATTTACGGTGTTGAGCAGACAAATTTTTCGTACATATGAAGCAAAGGATTAGCAATATCATTCAAAATTATTCAGATTGCGATTGAGAGTCTGCCTCAATGCCGCTGGATGTTTGCATCACACACCACTATCATATTGTGGTATATTGGCCGTGGTCGTTAACTCGTTAGGTACTATAATAATGTACATCTAATAATATGTATATGACTGAACTAATATTTATCTTCTGTCCTTTTCTCAATGTAATAGAAAGAAAAAGATGCACTGAACTTAATTTTAGTTTCGTTTGTGAACAAGGGAATCAGCACCCCTGTCGTTCTCCGAGGTTCATTATCATCAATAGAAGGCATTAGAAACAGAACTGCACCCTAATTGCGTAACACATTATTAAGTATTCTCAATTTGAATCATTTTGAAGCGTATTGCTAATCCGTTGCTCCATATGTTCGAAAAATGTGTCTGCTCAACAACGTAAATAACGCAATGAATGTTGTTGAACTGTCAAAATGAAACACATTCCTACTGATAGTGTGTTACGCAATTACCCTGCTGCGGACTATATTTCTAAATATGCATCATTTTCTACACGACAAATAAATAAAAAGAAAAACAATAAATTATTTTTTATGACGTTCGTATCGCTGCACGTCGACGAAATGGAAGATGAGTTTGTTTGTGATCTAGGTCGCGCACAACAGCTAGTCTCACAGTTTTATGGTCTGTGGCTACGTGGCTAGTTAGCGGCCTTTTGTATTTATAGTACCTACTACGTGATTCACGTGAATAGTACTACGCTACACTTCCGAACGTAAACATACGTCGAGTACGTCTTGGCAGCGCATATTATGAATGAAAATAAATAAGCACCTATATTGGCAATAATATACGTGATAGTATGAAGCGTTCAAAAGCCAAAGTCAATTTAGGTAGATTCAACAATGAAAACTGAATCTTACACATAAGATTCAAATATTGGAATAATATAATATGATTCGTGGTCGGGGTGGGTCTGGCAGGAGGTTATTTAAAATGCTTCCCTTGAGGTCAATCTTCTACAACTTGGCCACACATTTTATAACACAACATGCCCATAACGGAGCTTCCTGGCAAACTCCTGTCATGTGTCAATCTGTCAGATTTTATTATGAGTTCCTACTGACACAATCTCTTTCAAGCAATGTGGGTTAGTATTAGACTAACCCGCACCGTAATTGCGTAACACGCTATTACTCTCAATTTGAATCATTTTGAAGCATATTGCTAATCCGTTGCTCCATATGTTCGAAAAATGTGTCTGCTCAACAACGTAAATAACGCAATGAATGTTGTTGAACTGTCAAAATGAAACCCATTGCTACTGATAGTGTGTTACGCAATTACCCTGCTGCGGACGTTATTTCTAAATATGCATCATTTTCTACACGACGAGAAAAACAATAAATTATTTTTTATGACGTTCGTATCGCTGCACGTCGGCGTCGACGAAATGGAAGATGAGTTTGTTTGTGATCTAGGTCGCGCACAACAGCTAGTCTCACAGTTTTATGTTCTGTGGCTACGTGGCTAGCCTTTTGTATTTTTAGTACCTACTACGTGATTCACGTGAATAGTACTACGCTACACTTCCGAACGTAAACATACGTCGAGTACGTCTTGGCAACGCATATTATGAATGAAAGTAAATAAGCACCTATATTGGCAATAATATACGTGATAGTATGAAGCGTTCAAAAGCCAAAGTCAATTTAGGTAGATTCAACAATGAAAACTGAATCTTACACATAAGATTCAAATATTGCAATAATATAATATGATTCGTGGTCGGGGTGGGTCTGGCAGGAGGTTATTTAAAATGCTTCCCTTGAGGTCAATCTTGTACAACTTGGCCACATATTTTATAACACAACATGCCCATAACGGAGCTTCCTGGCAAACTCCTGTCATGTGTCAATCTGTCAGATTTTATTATGAGTTCCTACTGACACAATCTCTTTCAAGCTATGTGGGTTAGTATTAGACTAACCCGCACCGTAATTGCGTAACACGCTATTACTCTCAATTTGAATCATTTTGAAGCATATTGTTAATCCATTGCTCCATAAGTTCGAAAAATGTGTCTGCTCAACAACGTAAATAACGCAATGAATGTTGTTGAACTGTCAAAATGAAACACATTCCTACTGATAGTATGTTACGCAACTACCCCGCCGTTCAACCAAATAAATGCTTTTACTTGGAGTAAGGTTCTGAGTACTTATAGATAGGTTTTCCTCTACATTGAGCTATTCGCTCAAAAATGTAAAGCTCGCCCGAAGATGGATTTTCTTTTCGGCCGATAACAAAGTTCGGCCTGATTTGCAGAAAATGTTTTTAATAATTAATGAGGTCACAATCAAATATTTGTTTATTTTGGTTGTGAGCAAAACCAGTAAAAAGGTGCCTACTATGTTACCACCAGAAACCACATTCCCTGTGTCTTGCGCAAGCACTTCTTAAGAAATTCTTAGAGGACGGTCTAAGGAAAAGTTATGAGGAAAATCAATGAGGATTTGTTTTTATACTATCTTGGGTGTTGCGTTAGAGTTTTAAACTTCAAGGGGCCATTCATTTTATTCACTTTTATTAGGTAGGTAGGTATGCTTTATCCAGTATCCAGCGGGTCACTTTCAAGTTAACAGTCTAAATGCCATTTGTAAGCCGTTTTTTAATGGCCAAGGTCCTTTGTTCGGCTGCGGAACTGACCTCGGTCAAAGTCCTTTCAAGGATAAATGGTCAAAGCTGACGCTCTGAACCAGTCACCCCTAGATTCACACTCACACAAAATTCATTGTTAAACAAGTTGGTAAAGTGAAGCTTTCGAAGTGTCCGCAATCTACCGGCGAATGATGTCACCGAAACGTTATTTACGAAAAGTAAGTCGGTGCGTTTCTTGACACCGTAAAGGCAAACCCCGCTGCCATCATTTTCATGACAGTCTTCACTGTTGCCACCACTCTTCTAGGAAACCCCACGTCCATCATAATAATTTGACTTTGACAGTACGCGGTAGTGCATACATTTAATGCTACGACTACACTGTCGCGATAAAACGAACTATAATTTGCGCGTTCTCTCTCGCACACCGCTCGATGTCTCGCTGTAGAACAGAGAGCGTGGGAAGTGCAGTTCGTGTTGTCGCGATAATGTAGCCGTAGCATAAAGAGAAAATGGAAACAATATTATCAAAAAATACAAAATATCTAATCAGAAATAGTGTGCTCCGGTCTTACCTAATGTTTGTGATTACTTTAATAATCAACGTTAATTTTTATCTGTAGAAAAAAATAAATTAAATCGAATAGTTACAGGTGTACATACATTAGTATATTTTTAATTTAGTTAGTCTTCAAAATGAACTTGGATATTTTAGAAGAAGACTTCTTGATTAAAAGGACTACGGCAACGTGACCAACGCAACGGTAGTAGTACATTATTAATCGGAATCGGTTTCATTTTTATTTTGTTTAAGATACTTTGTATATTTTTAATTTTTAGTATACTACTGTTTGTTTTCCCTATAAAATAAATAAATAAATAAATAAAGTTTGACAGTTGAACAACATTCATTGCGTTATTTACGTGTTGAGCAAACAAATTTTGCGAACTTATAAAGCAATGGATTAGTAATTTGCTTCAAAATGATTCAGATTCCGATTGATAGCGTGTTACGTAATTAGGGTGCAGGTAAAAAAAAAAAAAACATTCTTAGAACAAGTAGCAAGTAGTACCAAGCGATATCAAGCTTTCCGTGGAACTAACCAGTAGGTATACTATCTAGGTGTTACATAAATACAAAGCATTTTTATTCCTTGCATTGCGGGGCTTGTAGTTAAGTAATAGCAGCCGCACGGGTGTATTATGTATACTATACCACGGGTCGATCGATCAGGTTAAGCTACGCTTGCCGCGTTTGGTCCGTTGATGGGTAATCTCTACATACCCGTTGGTCCCGGCTGTCATTCCTATCTGTGACAGTCGTTAAAGACCGTCAGAAGCCTGAAAGTCTGACAACCTGTCTTACCAAGACGTATTGTAGGTATATTACCCAATAACGGGGTTATGGAGGTCAGATATGCAGTCGCTCCATGTAAAATACTGGTACTCAGCTGCATCCGGTTAGACTGGAAGCCGACCCCAACATAGTTGGGGAAAGGCTGAGCAGATGATGCTGAATCAACCGTGTATTTGCTTACTTAACTAGGTTCGACAAAGATTCTATTAAAATATCTTCCTCAATGCTTAAATGAGCACGTTTCTATTGATTGCTTCTTTTATTTTACACGTTATTCATTCTTCATTAGCAAACCACCTAGTGTTGGTTGCTGACGTAGGAGGACTTATCTGAAACAATGGTAGATAGATTCCTTTTATTCGCAGTCTCACTTCCTGCAAACATCTGAACCATAGTATAAAGAGGGGAAGTAGGCTATCTCCGGCCTAATCCGCGATATAATTGCCTACTGTCTTAGGGTTGTCACTTTTAGGAAAATTTTAATTCAGTGCAAACCAACACAGAAATGTAAAACAAATACAGAAATGTATTCAAGATTCAGAGCAGTATTATTTATAAAAAAAAGGGATAAAATAAACCGGCGCGCGGCGGGGCGGTGGGGGCGCGACTGTCCGCTCTTCGTCAGATTCGGTTGTCGCCCAAACCGCTAACAAATATTTATAGGTAGACTAAGAGCTCGTATATCAATATATCATCGTAAAAAAAAAAATACAAAAAACTGACTAGTATAATTAAAAAACTACTAGTCAGTTTTTTGTATTTTTTTTTTGATAGGCACAATGTAGTATTTGTACACATAAAGGACCATATTTATTTTTATTTTTAATTAATACAAACATATCTATTGAATCACACATTTATTACAAAATTACAAATTAGCTACAGAAAAATACTTTCTTTGGTTTCGACAATTACGAAACGCCTTGTTATTAAACTTTAATGTGTAATATATCCGTATCGTATATAAATAACTTTTGCAAATATAATTTCGGAAAGCATGGGCAGGGCGGTGAAAAATGCCGCGACGCGCGAACCTCGTGCGGTGTTAAGGCTCGTACAGACAGGCGCGACGCGACGTCGCGACGCGATTCTGCGATATATATCCGTAGAACAATTTCTATGGAATCGCGCGCGACCATTCACACAGGGGCGACCTGTCGCGCCGCAACATGGTTGCGCCGCGACTCCAATATAGGAACATTTTGTATGGCGACGCGGCGATATCGCGGCGATATCGCGGCGATATTCGCGTAGCGGCCGCGACGCGTCACGAGAGTATAAAAGGCAGAGCAATCCAAACTGAGCTCAGTAGTAGACGATCTTCGTCAGAGGACGAAGGCAGGTCTGTGCGTGTTTGCCCAGCGTGGGGCCCTAGGTTCGATTCCCGGGTCGGTCGACATAACCCAACCCAGCCTAACCTAAAAAGGTACAGTTGTTTTATGTATCTGACGAAGGCGGGTTGTTCTTAGTTGTGTGTAGATAGATGCACATGCACATAGTTTATGTGTACGTAAACTCGGGAGCGCTCATGGCTCAGTCAGTATCACCCGAGTGGCCGAGTTCCGAACTGCCGCATGCTGGTCGGGCTACTAGTGCTGTTTCGCGCCAAAATTTTGCGTCACGTACCGTCAACATAGAAAGTAAACAGAGAAAAGCTGTTCACAGTGAGGTCAGTAAACAATGTTTAAATATGTATTTGATTATAACAATTAATACGCGATTCTAATGATGCATTGTTTGTTTTAGGGTCGTCAAATGCTATTTCTTAAAGCTATGTTGTTGTAAGAAACCAACGAAATATGACAAATACAGAAAAGCTTATTCCAGAAAGTTTTGAAAACAAAACTACCGAAACCTGGCGTAATACATGCAATAGTGTTATTCATAAAGAAGCTGAATATATTAAATACTGTGATAGGTACCGAATTTGAATGTATCTTAATTTTATTTGTAAATACGTACTGCTAAGTAAATAAATTTACTTAGATCACGAAAAATATTTTTATTTCATATCTAAACAAAACACAAACTCGAACATGGAAACTGACGAATTCGGACGTGCATTTAGGATAGACGCATGTAACAAAAACCCTGCCCGATCCTTAAGAGTATTATTCGGCATCGTACTGCGTACATATATACGTAACTATTTAATGAATTTGAGATTATTATTTCTCTCCAGTGAATATAATTAAAATAAAAACTGAACTTTGTCATGAACCCGCTTTGCCGCGTGCCGCCAAACTCACAACGAAATATACCTACGCTACGTCATTCCTTATGCCTACGCGTAGGTAACAGCTGATATTGTTTTGTAGGCATAGTGATCCGGATGACAGACCTAATTCTGTTTATCATAACAATTAATTGAATTAAATGTAGCCCTGATAACTTGATAAGGGCTTTTTTAAATGTGATTTGCTTTTGGCAATGTACTTACCGACTGCAGGTACCAGTTCATTAAAACATTCACTTGTTGTAGTTGCATACTTCGGCGATCGTGCTTCACATGTCCACTTTCAACACTAATACACATTCGACACCTTTTCACTAAATTTGCACGTACTCTTTGCAGCGCACTATTCAAAAGATGCCACAATCCGAGCTCTGACTTCGATTTCCGAATCGCACTCTCTTTTATAAAGTGTTTGTGTAACACGACCCGACAAATAAAAATCCAGAGGTGTAAGATCGGGAGATCGCGCCGGCTACGAAACTGGTCCCCACGAGCAATCCATTGAATGTGATGGCGCGCCGTCATGTTGAAACCACATTGAGCGATGGAAATTGAGGACTAAATCATCCAACTCTTCACTTAGCCCTTCGCTCAAGAAAGACAGGTAGTTGGGACCATTCATGGTGGAATTAAAAACATATGGACCAATAATTTGTTCTCCGAGGATACCAGCCAACCCACACGTTAACACGCCAACGCATAGCGTGCGGGTTTTCGCGTGTTAGCGACCACAGATACGTGTTCGTTGTGGCAGTTGAATACATCTGTTCCCTGAAACGAGCATTCATCGGAGAAAAGCACACGATTCAAAAAACCTTCATCTTCTTCGACTTTTCATAAGACCCAACTACAAAATTCCATTCTTGTTTCGTAATCAGTGGGCAGAAGGGATTGAACCCGCCGGTAGTGATAAGGGTGCTGACCATCTCCATTCAGCACGCTCCAAACCCGCATAGGGTTTGTCTCTAATTGTCGCGCAACAGCGCGTGTGCTTTGCGTGGGGTCCGCGGCAAACATATCCAACACTTGTTCCTCGATTTCCACGTTGCGTTCTCGTGGTCTTCCAGCATCAGCGGCCTGCGACTCGTACCCATGAACACTGCCTGCGGTGTACACACGGTTATGCAGGCATTAGAACGCACGCTCCGTCGGTACTGTCACACCTGGCTTATTAGCGAAGCGCACCTCATACTTTCTACGCGCAGCTGCATAATTACAGTAGGTCTTGCCTAAGCACATCAACATATTAAAATATTCCTGATTGGAATACGAAATTGTTCGCGAAACGATAGCGGCACGTGATACGGACGGACGTCCGAACGAAAGCTATCTCCACGGAAGACTGGCCAGTGGCAACAAGTTGCGCGCCTGGCGCGCGCGCCGGTAGGTAACCAGTCGGCGACATCAAAGAGTCGGCGACTAGTTGAAAAGAGTGACTACAACGCGGTAGTGTAGGGCCACGGTAATATTATAATACAGTACTCCAACTTCATACAAACGGACGAAAAGCGAGCTATACCTACGCGCCTCGATCTCGGGGTGCGCTCAGGGTGCAGACAGTCACGGCTGTACCGCAGTGTCGAACGGACGGTGTGTTGTTTTTTTAACAATAACCGCGCGATTTTTTCTTTAAAAATCAGTTAATATGACGAGTAGGAAATATTGTGCTGTTTTTGGTTGTATGAATTTGTCAATAACGCATCCAGACATAAGTTTTTTTTAATTATCTGGAAACTCTGAAAGGTAAGACTATAAAATAATTTTACTTACTAGTAGGTAGGTACATAATGTGTGTCTTTTTAATGGATAAGTATTTCCTTTTATCTCACAAAAAAAAGGTATTTGGATTAATAAATAAAGCGAATAGAGTAACGGAAAGTTATTGAGATGAGTGAAATAGGTAGTTATATGCGGTTCTGAATGAATCATGATACGGTAGGTACCTACCTACTTAAGCTTGTGTTAAAACTTCGGTGCATGTGTGTTTTGTTAGTTTGCATAATTCAAAGTAAAGACGTGGTATTTTATTATTAATAATATTTGTTTATTATCTGTGTGTATGAATAATACTAGAAGTTTCCCAAAACAATTTTTAATTAAGCTTTATATAAGAATGCGGATTTATTATACTTTAAAATTTAACAATAAAGCATTTCGTACGACTCAGTCGAGGCGCAAATATTTTTCGGTCGCAAATTTATAAGCCCGATTTGTTTTTCAAACAAAAACATGTTTTTTTAATTAAATCTACCAATCAAAAAACAACACGCATTTTTATTGAACACTTCCTATTCAATATACAAAGTATTTCATTTATTTATATAAAAAGGATATTTACAATCACAAAACTAAATAGAAACAGAAAGTAGGCAAATGTAATTAAAATGCTGGAGACGGGCAGCCCTAACGCATGTTTACGTACCGCGCGGCTGTAGGCATTTGTTTCTATCATGCGGCCGAGTTACACTACTGTATTACAATATTACCGTGGTAGGGCGGAGATCTTTGAAATAAAAATAGGTAAAAATAAAAAGATTTTGCCGGCGCGCGGCAGTTGGAGTGTTCTCAACTTATGAAAATTTGCCATATTCCGGTTTTTATGAGTTACATTCTTATAAAATTTTTTTCTAGTGCGTATGTTGAACCAGAAAAACGCCTTTATTGGATAGGAAAGGATTTTTGTTTCAAATTGTATTAATAAGAAAATCAAGATTTTTTTTTTTTAATACTCGTAGTTAAGTTTTCATTTTTCATTTCTGCATGTAAAGTGTACTTTCGGTTACTTACAATACCTAAAACACTTTTTATTGCCTTATTATGAGTAGATAGGTACTTAGTCATTATAATTTTGAAATTCACAACTGTGTGCACCGATGTTCACACAGGCGCACTCGCTCCCCTCAATCTCATTGTCCGATGGGACGGCAGTACGACACAGCCGGAAAGATCAGGTGATCAGGTTCCGGTTGTGTCGGACTTTAAGCCACGTTAAGCCGTTGGGCTTAATGTGCTTTCAGAGGCACGGGAGTATCACACCGCCAACTTCCAAACTCCGGGCTGTTATTAAGAAATTTTCCAGTGGAAAAACCCAATAACACTGCCCGATCCGGAAATCGAACCCAGTACCCCACGCTTAGCAGTCGCACTTGCGACCACGAGACCAACAGCGCAGTCCAAACTAACCAATTCTGTAGGTACTTAAGTACAAACGGCGACACATTAGCTATACCTACATAACCAGTATAAGCTGACTTCTAATAGTACGAAAAACCTATACAATGCGAGGTCAGCTAAAACTGGAATTGTAAAGCTTGATGTGTAGGCGTGTGTACCTCCCTAGCCTATACTACATTTGAAATACGATTAGACATTTAAGTAAAAGTTTTTTACAGTCCGTTCAACCGATTTTGAATTCTATTGCGTGGGTGGCATGGCAAATGGCAGCTGCAGTAAACAGTTGGTATTGGCACCGATTCCCTTGCGTTACAAACGAAACTAAATCTTTCTTTCTTTCTTTTTATCTTTTTCTTTCTATTTCATTAAGAAAAGGACAGAAGATAAATAGGTATTAGTTTAGTCCACCGGTAAACATCCACACAAACCGCGACCCTTAGACCTGGATATCATTCGTAAATCGACGATGTGATGTGACGTCACTTTAAATATCGGGAAAACTGAAGAATGTACCTAGGTAATATAGGTAGCTAGTAACTAGTAGCGGACGCGCATTTTACAGACCGGCAAGTGAAATGTGCAGTTTGTTTGTGAAAATTAACTTTAAATGTGAAATTGAAATAAAATAAAAATACAAAAGATTCGAATTTGGAGTCAAAATCCCCGTAATTATAATATAATTGTAGGTACCTATCGCAATGACGTACGCGGCGCGGCGCGACGCCGCGCCGGAGCGGCTGGCTTGCGGCAGCTTCAAAGAGGTACCTACTTTGACCGCGCCGCGCGCCGCCAAATCCATTAGTAATTCATTGCAATCTAACTCTCATCTCATTATAATAAGGTATAAATTAGAATTATTGACATTTGCAAGGACTTTTCTAGTTTGAAAAATAGTCGGTGGTTATTAGGGTTGAAATTAATGTGATCTAACTAAGGCCAACCCGCTTTCGTGGGATAGAACAACTGAACATAGGTACCTACACGGAGAGAAAATTCATAGAAAAATTACTGTGCTCGTCACTGTAAAGAAGTGAGTGCCAGTGACATCTACAGAAAATTTTCTGAGTGAGATTGGGAAAAATTCACTATTTGTCCAATAAATTTTACTGTAGGTACAGCACAAGAATTTTTACTGTGCTAGCATGGTAATTTTTCCATCACCACTCAAATGCACTCAGATTATGAGACAGCACAGTAATTTTTCTAAGATTTTTCTTGTTGGGTTGGGTTATGTCGACCGACCGGGGAATCTAACCTATCCCCGCTGGGCAAACACGCGTGGACCTGCCTTCGTCCTCTGACGAAGATCGTCTACTACTGAGCTCAGCTTGGATTGCTCTGCCTTTTATACTCTCGTGAACGCGTCGCGCCCGCTACGCGAATATCGCCGCGATATCGCCGCGACGCCATACAAAAGGAACATTTTGTATGGTGTCGCGCCCGCTGCGCGAATATCGCCGCGATATCGCGTCGCTCTAGTGTGAAAGGTGTTGCGGCGCGATAATATCGCAGAATCGCCCCGAGCCACGTCGCGCGACAAGTCGCGCCTGTCTGTACGAGCCTTTAGCCCCGGCTGGCGCTGTGAGAAACGGGTCGAGATTTTGTTTAAGTGTGCGTGCAGCGACGCATAGATACTTTGGCGCACACATACAAGCCGCGCGCGGTGCGTTTGTATGAAGATAACTTACTTCCCCTCTTTATACTTTGTCTGAACAGAGATGTAAGTATCTAAGAAAATGAAATTCTCAAACAATGCCAATTATAACGAAAAAGATTGTCTATGGCGTATAATTAAATTAGCTAGAGGAACTCTGCAGACGTGATGGATGTCGATATCTAAGCACGATAAAATAAAAATGAAGTTTTTCTTTTTTGAGGGTAACAAATTTAATTTGACCGTGTATGTTTTAAGCACCTTAAGTTACTATTTTGCTTAGACAGTAACCGAAAATCCTTTGGTAACAGGTCGAGGATAGTCTATCTTTTATACGAAGCTGATCAAGGAAAGATATGTTCGTTCTCATGGCGATCCATGGTATGCGGAGCATTCTTCGCCAACACCACATTTCAAAAGCTTCTATATTTTTTCGTTCTATTGCCCGAATCATCCACGACTCCGATCCGTAAAGGAATATCGAGAATACCAGTGTCCGGACTAGTCTCACCTTGGTGACTTTGGAGACTTTTCTGTCCTGCCAAATACCTGTCAGCTTATTCATCGCAGCTTTGCCCATTTAAGTCCTTCTCTTGATCTCTCTCTTAATCATTTTAATAAATCGTAAACTTGTCGTAAATCAATCATTGCCAGAAACATTAATCTTGAAATACGTAACGTTCGAATCTCAACGGCTGTATTGTTGCCATTACAAAAACGTGTTCTTTTTTGCGCTGACTTGTGGATTGATAAGAATTAGCATTCACGTTGATCGGCGCACGTGTCCCACGTCGTAAAACGATTGCTCTGTAAACATACCTTAAGGCGGAGACTGACTTGCAACGTTTGTTTCTAATGTATCGAGTTTTTTTTTTAACGCGTTACAGTAGTCAGTGCACCGAGCCGAACCGCGAGCGCCAGACCCTCCACTAAACTGTGGGTTTTTTCGTGAATTCCTTTGAAACTCGTTAAGTGTAGTGCAGCGAGCCGAGCCTTTCGATGCAAGTATTGCGAGCGCGTGCAGAAAGAACCTCTACGTCCTTCACTCTGAATAAAAATGGAGCACGTTTGAGTCAAACTCTAAAAGCGAGCGTTCGCCATGTTCAGTGTATCGCCGTTTTGGAACAAGAAATGGAGCGCGCTTGAGCCATCTGCTCTAAGCGAGCGTTCGCCGCGTCTTGCATATCGCCTTTTCGTAACCTAGTTCGCCTAGTACAAACAAACGTTGGAAGTCAATCTCCGCCTTTACAATCGCTGCTAATGTTTACATCCCACACGAAATTTGAATTTTCAAAATTAGAACTCGTTGGCAAGCGGCTAGAGGGGCGCGGTGGGTCGCGTCATTCTCTGGGTCGTGGGAAAATAACAGTTTCCGTTATAACAATTCCCCTTTGTATCACGCAGTCCCTATTGCCGATCCCGCCAGATTAATTTAAAGTTAGGTACTCTGCTGCTTACACAGAATTACAGGGTGTCGAGATGGGAATGTTTCGTGGGCATGATAAATAAATTCATGGGTGCTGAGATGGGACTAAACCCAACATTTATTGCGTTATTTACGTTGTAGAGCAGACAATTTTTTCGAACATTTATGGAGCAAAGGTAATCCATTGCTCCATAAATGTTCGAAAAAATTGTCTCAAAATCTCAAAATCATTCAGATTGTGATTGAAAGTTGAAAGTGTGTTGCGCAATTAAGTATTGAGTAATTAATCAATTGAGTACTGTACATTTTAACCATTATGTAATAATGCACGGCTGGAGAAGCCAGCCAGGAAATGGAATACATTAATTAGTCACAATTGTGTAAGTACTGAATTATAGAATTAGGTAAATTCACGTGATTGAAAATCAGTCATATCCTGTTTGTGTCTGTGTGTGTGTGACTATGTATGAAGACCGCAACTCAGGTTCTGTCTGCGATCTTATCACCTTCAGTAAGTAGGCACTTTAACGTTTCCAAGAAATTAGGTACCTACACATCCATCAGCCGTTGAAGGTTAGCACACGTCTCATTACGAGGTTATAATATTCAAATAAAAAATTCTAAGATTTGATGCCCCGATGTTTACAAGTTTCTACGTACTTATAAATATTATTGTGAGTTCCACCTTCTCATGATATTGAGTTTCAAGAGTTAACCGGCTGATAAATAATCTCTGTTTACATTTCAAGTATTGTTAATAAGTTTTAGATTTTTCTTTTGCTCCACAAAATGTCAGAACGGCTGTTTGCTCACACAGGTAAAAATATTAACCAGTTCGCTAACTGTGCCCAAAGCATATGATGACGCTACTGTCTAGAATCATATTATGCTGAATTCATACTCAATACGATATCCGTGATATTTATTGCTTCCACATGCGGACTTTAGGTAGTAGGTTTTACAGAATATGCCGTGCGATTCTTTAATATGCTTATTCTTTAATATGCTTTTCGATAAACTTGGGTGAAGTGAGCGTGGAGTGAATCGTCAATAGTGTCAATCTCTAGCATCAGCATGACTCACAGCTCACTCTAAGCTCACTTCACCTTAGTTATCACGGTGAGATTTTTCCAGAATCGACCGGCTTATCATTGTGAACCCTGTCGGGCACAGCAAAAGTAGGAGAGAAGAAGATGGCTTTTATTTGACTACTTAGTTGTTATAATAAATATTGTAATTATTCTATTTTAACATCTAATTTACAATTGGTAATTAAAATATTTCTGGTAATTTATTATACAACGTGTAACGTTAAATGCGCAAAACCTGAAAATAGTTTGATCAGAATAACGAGCAGAATTAATTGAATCACTTTTTAATATAGGTCACATTTTACAAAAAATCTTCATTAGAAACGTTGCCGTGTCTATTTATTAAGAGGGTTTATCCCTTAGAGCCATGTTGGAGATTCAAAATTGATGATTTCCGACGGACAATAAAACCATAATGCGTTTAATTTATACATGAGATATTGACGTCATATTATTGGGAATTTTATAATCTAGTGCATGGCTGAAAAACATTTTCAATTTTTCGTATAGTTTTCTCATCAGAACCGTTTTTATGCAAGCCTTTTTTCAAACTAGCGATCAACGGTCTAAGCAGATGCGAGATATTAGTAAAACCGTATACGACAAACTTATAACAACATTACTTTATAAAAAATAATAACATTTATTAGTGCATGGCTGAAAAAAAAACACGATTACTGTAAGTTTTCACTCAAGAAAAGTATATTCAAAAGTGTCAATTGTAGCCACTTTTCGAGATATTAAACGTGTTAGTTTATGATGAAATCTGAAATATTTATATTTTCTTTTAGACCTAGTAAATTAAGACATTTATGTTCTAAATCATGGTTAAAATATTTTTTTAATAACTTATATGTTTATTTTACTATGAATTATTTAGTATTGCTATATAATCGGCGCGGATTCACGCCACCGCTCAGCGCGCCGCTCTAGCAATACTAAATAATTCATAGTAAAATAAACATATAAGTTATCAAAAAAATATTTAAACCATGTTTTAGAACATAAATGTCTTAATTTACTAGGTCTAAAAGAAAATATAAATATTTCAGATTTCATCCTAAACTAACACGTTTAATATCTCGAAAAGTGGCTACAATTGACACTTTTGAATATACTTTTCTTGAATGAAAACTTACAGTAATCGTGTTTTTTTTTCAGCCATGCACTATTAAATGTTATTATTTTTTATAAAGTAATGTTGTTATAAGTTTGTCGTATACGGTTTTACTAATATCTCGCATCTGCTTAGACCGTCGATCGCTAGTTTGAAAAAAGGCTTGCATAAAAACGGTTCTGATGAGAAAACTATACGAAAAATTGAAAATGTTTTTCAGCCATGCACTAGATTATAAAATTCCCAATAATATGACGTCAATATCTCATCTATAAATTAAATGCATTATGGTTTTATTGTCCGTCGGAAATCATCAATTTTGAATCTCCAACATGGCTCTAAGGGATAAACCCTCTTAATAGTTCAAGCAAGCCAATGTCAGCGCGGCGCATTGGCCCGGTGACGACTTCTCCCTCGATAAAGCGTCGTCGCAGACGCTAGAAACGATCAGAATGGCCAGTAAAACTAAAACAGCACATAAAACCTTTACAATTTTTTTAATGACTTATTTTCTCTCTGAAATAGGTCAATTGAATTAAAAATCAGGTGGAGTGTCTGAGGTTTTGCGCATTTAACGTTACACGTTGTATAATTGACGCAACTAGTGTAGGTACAGACGCCAGCACATCAAGCTACTACAATCTGTCAAATTTATTTAATAGATTTTCAACTTTATCGCTAAACCATTAGGTTCAAAGTTCATCATCTGCCTAGCCTTTTCCCAACTATGTTGGGGTCGGCTTCCAGTCTAACAGGATGCAGCTGAATACCTGTATTTTCACACATTAGGTTCAAAGTTGATTGAGAAAATTTGACAGCTTCGGGTAGCTTGATGTGCTGGCGTCTGTACTTGTTGAGTGCATTTTTAACTTAGAGCTTGGTAAATTTATCCTATTTTTATGACGAAATGTATATTTTGATTGTATATTTTCTCTTGTTGTGTAAAAGTGTTGGTAATTTCGAACGAATTTGCATATTTCTAGAATGTATAATCAAGGGAGGGTAAGTATTTTATGTTCTTGGAAGTGAGGTTTGCAACGGTCGGTGTCTTCTATATTATTTACTAGGATTCTTATAAGTTTTTTTTTGCAATGTGAAAAGTGTCGGCGCATCTGTGCTGTTTCCCCACAATATCACGCCGTAACTGAGCCACGCATATGCGTAGGCATATAATAGGTAACAATATGGTCATGGTGACAGTTAGCACACTGGTTTTTTTTTTCTGTACCTAGATATATTCAGTACACTCGTCAACTAAACTTTTGACGAATTAGAAACGACTTGTATTTAGAAAGTTGTATTGCACAATGGCGGTCAAAGCATCGTCCATTTTGTTTATTTAGCGTGTCATATAATAGTGTACGAGTACATAGATTGAGACGTTACCGGCCCCAATAAAACGATTCGTTTCCCACCATTGAAGTTAGTATCAACTAGAAAACTAGCACACCGATCCTTATCGGTCAATTACTAGGATTAGCCCACAAACACGCTGGCACTTCATGTATATTTTTTAACTGCCTTTGTGGTCGCAAGCGCGAATACTGAGCGTGGGGTCCTAGGTTCGATTCCCAGGTCGGGCAGTACCTATTATTGGGTTTTTCCATTAGGAATTTCTCAGTAACAGCTCGGAGTTTGGAAGTTGGCGGTGTGTTACCGGCGGCCCATGCCTTGGAAAGTGGTCCTGCGCCTGATTTCTCTCCGGTCGTGTCGAATTGCCGTTCCATCGGACTGTGAGAGTGAGGGAAGAGTGAGTGCATCTGAGTCTGCGCGCACACTGTGCACTGTAATATCTCCCGCGTACATTTCCGCTGAGGTTGGCTGCCATGACCGAAATTCGTTCTGCAAGACTATAATTATTATAGTATGGTAGTAGTATCGATGTATTTTATTTTTAACGGCATCCTTTCCATCCACACAGGCACGCAGGCCGCAGCCGGTATTGCACAACCCACACCCTATTCTAGTAATAAGCAATAGATGTGTTTATTTAGCGATATCTTTGTTCAAATGACCTACGTATCGTTAATCGATAGAATGAAAATAATTACTAAGCATAAGTAATTTAGTTTTAAATAAAGAATCCTAAATATTAATGTTTTGTCTACAAGTTGTACCTTAAATAATGCACAACCTCTTAAGGGATCATTGTATTACTTTACTAAATGGGACCAAAAGAATTCAAGATTTTTATTAAGTACAACATGTCCCAGAATGAAAGCACAACCTATTAAGGGGTCATTGTACTCATCATTATGAACAACCCATGGGACCAAACCTGAAATTGCGAAAAAAAATCAGCTGTTCCCTACATTTATGTTCGCATGACTCGTCAAAATGTAGGGAACAACTGATTTTTTGTTCGCGGTTTCAGGTTTGGTCCCATGGCATGGACATGTTGTACTTAATAAAAATCTTGAATTCATTAATTTACTGGCAGAGCGCACTGCTTAAACCGCTGCTGTAGAAGCATGAGATGAAGAGTTATAATTATAGCGAAAGTGAGCACTCTAAGGAAGAATTTTTGAACATTCACGACCTAAAGGGGGAGGAAAATTTTAATGGAACTATAGAAGCCAGCACATCAAGCTACCCGAAACTGTCAAATTTTCCCAATCAACTTTGAACCTTATGCTTTAGCGATAAAGTTGAAAATCTAGGTAAGAAATTTTACAGATTGTAATAACTTGATGTGCTGGCGTCTGTTCATCATTTTTGCCAATAGAAATAATACCTAGAAAAGCAAAGAAAGAAATGATTGTCCAACTATTGTTTCAAAAGGTGACTTAATATTGCTCCAGGTAGCACTCCGTCCGTGGTGGAAGTTCAATAATGAAATAACTGCTGTCAGTAGAACTGCACCTACCTACTATAAAAGTGAATGAATTTGCTATCGAAATATTGTTCATAATAAGGTGCTTAGTCTTCTTCTTCTTCTTCTTCCTGCCCTTGTCCCATTTTATTTGGGGTTGGCGCAACACGTTTTCTTCTTCCATTCTTCCCTGTTAGACGTCATGGCATCATTTACTCCTTTCTCTTTCATATCATTCCTCACACCGTCCATCCGTCTTTTCTTGAGAGGAAGGCGTCTCCCTCTCCATCCATCTACATTCATATTCATCACTCTTTTCGTTACATGCGTTCCATCCCTCCTCATTACATGTCCATAGGGTGCTTAGTAATCTTATAAAATGTTGCTACGCTTATAACCCATTTATACTATCATACTTATGTTTCGTTTAAGCTACAAGCATAAAGATAAGTTTGTTATTGATCAGTGTCATGATGACTTAAATCAATGGTTCTAAAGTATGACGCACGTTACTTTCTAGTGACAGTTGTCGGTAGTTAATTAATTAAGAGAAATGGCCTATGAGTGTAGCGTTGGCGAGAACTAGATAAATGTCTAACTGTGAGTGTTGGTAGGCGTTGGCGAAAACTAGGTTGGTACTGGTGTAACTGGTATCTTGAATCTTGATGCAGCAAATATGACGAGACCAAACCACGGTAATTATTTTATTTATTTATTTTATTTTATTTATTAGGGACATTAAACAGTTACATGCTATAGAAAATAGAAAAAATCCTTAAAAGCTAAAGTTCACAAACATGTAACCCACACCAATATCCACATCTTAACAAAAGAATTACAGACTAGGTAGATCTTACAGAATACAGAGCTTTCTGTGACAGCTGTGTTTAATGTTCAAATTAACTTTTTTCCATTTAATTCAATAATTAGATAACATTACCGAGACCAAACAGTGTGAACTACAATGTTTTTAAAAGTTAATGACACAACAAGTAACTTGAGAACTGTCAGTCTACAAAAAATAATATTGTTACAGAAAATTATGTGATATTTATTAAATTTACTGCCACTATATTCACAATATTTCAGTGTTTTATTTAAACGAACCGAATAATAATTGAAAAGGAGCAATAAAACAAGAACTGCTACATTGCGCTTCGTAAATTATACGTTACTGACCCAAAGTAGGTACTCGTTCAGAAGCTTTTTCATTACGAAAATCCCGTCTTGGAAGGCTTCATTCTAGTTTACCTTATTCGCGTTTAATTTACTTTTCTGATTTTTTCCATCAGTCAGTAACATCGTGTCAATGGTTTGTGATAGAATGTTTTTGATTATTTTTGATAGCATGGGGCACGCAAGATCACGGTTAGTATGTGATTGAGCTGTGATTTTCAGTTTACTGCTAATCTTCTTTGTGGACGTATCAGCCAGCAACCAATTGCTGCAAAGCAGGTGCAAAACAAAAACAATATTACTCATAAAAGCAAAACATGATTTTATTTTCATAATAACATGTTTCGTTGCAGCTGCTTCACGCCTTTTATTTTTATCAATGGCCGTAGAAACATAAACATGATATCGCGATTTTACAAAAGTTTACTGTAAAATTTTAAATTGTATCTGGGCAAAGATATGTATACGTAGTTAACGTAGCAAACTCAATATCTAACACAGACCTAGTAACCTAATCTGGCACACAATGCTAAGGCGGCCGAGTGATTTCGACACGACACCCATTGCGGGTACCAACTAGCTAGTAGAATGATATTAGTCATCATAGCCTGCTGTTAGTGCCGGTTAGATTTATTTGTCTACTGCCGGTCGATTCTGTAAAAATCTCACCGTGAAATCATAGATGTAGTGAGTTTGAAGTGAGCAGTCAATAGTGTTAATCCCTAGCATTAGTCTACTGAATCTCACTTCACCTAAGTTCTCACGGTGAGATTTTTATACATAGAATAGCACTACTGTTCATGTGTCTAGGAATATTTTGAATATAATATAGGTTGCGGGTTTGGATCAATATTATACAAGGATAAAAATTTACCAGTGCGCAAACTGTAACCATGAATTCAGCATATGATTCTAGACCCCCTAGATTAGAAACTTCGGCGTAGGCTATAAAAAAATGTTGTTCCTACATTTTGATGGTATAGGTATTGCACCTTTCTATGAAACAGCTACTTTTTATGCTGAATTCATAGTTACGGTTTGTGCACTGGTTTTTTTTTCCTATAAGTATTAATGCATAAAAAAGGCAATTTTATGCAACGAAAAGAAAGGGAATAAAACAAACAAAGAGGCGATTCTTTGTTCTACTATTTCATTAACTATTTCATACCTAATATGTCAACAATTCAACATCAGCTGAAGCACTGAAGCACTGAAGGACCACAAAATATTCATATCAATTACACACAACTCTAAGATAATAGAAGCAAATACATATGTATGAAATAACAAAGATATCGCATTTGAAACGAATACTCCTCCAACAATTTCAACTGCTGTGACAGTAACGGATAAAACAAGATGGCCTTCTTTATTTCGTCACGTTCTGCAATAAAACGTAGCTATATTAATTTAGGCTAACACGCTATAACTTCCGTGAGTCTTTGTTTAAGCACTCTATACGTTATAACATAACATTTGTAATAACTATAGTCAATCTTTGGTTGTTGATGTCATAATCATTTTATAACAGTTTAGGTAACACATTGCACTATGCAGTATATGCACTTTGTCCAACTTTGTTATGTAATTGTACACCATTTGTATTGTTCTGACTATCAATTAATTGTTATGCTTCATTCACTACTACATTTTCATAAGTCCAAAGTTTATTGTTAACTTGTCAAGATTTGATCTATTGTTTTTAGGTACGTACAGCTATTATACTTATTATGAAACGATTTAAACATTAACACTAAGTACTCACCTAAAAATAATCAACAAGAGTAGTTTATAATGAAAGACAGGTTCAGACCTTCCTCTAAATCGTGTTAATGCAAGTACTAGAAATCGATATTAAAGCCATCGATACAGATGTTGCTCCACACGCAACGCAACAAGGATACAGCCGCGCAGGAAACCAGTATAGAGTTACTATAGCAACTTGATATTCTTGAGAAGACATTGTTACGAGAACGGAGACAAATTGTGGCGACGTGAGCTTATAAATCACCGAGATATTTCAGTATTCGTTGCACATGTATGCAGCGCAGCATTTGGAATATGTAAAGAAATCTAAATAACAGATCTTAAAGCAGAATCTTAAATCGTGGGCACATATTGTACAATAAAAACAGAACGTGAGACTGTAAAACGTGATGCCGGGAACTGTACAAAGATTCTCAACGCTAACCATTAAAATTCAAAGACACCTACGTATGCACATAATAAGATAACCGGTTAGCTGAAACCGCCTGTGGTGGCTCAAGTGCACTGTCGCCGAGAGGCAAATTATTATTTAAACACTACTAAGTATGACGGAATCGCGGTATTAAATTACCTTGACCCCCGACCGATACGACGCGATAAGAAAACGTGAGCTTCAAAGCTCCGAATGTATTAATAATTACACGATAATACTATGATAAAAGCTTAGGAAAATGATCAAATACCAACTTCATGATAATGGGTGCCCATAGTGACAAAGCAATATCCAGCTAGAATGTCAGTGTTGATGAAGGGTTTTACAAAATCCCACGCGTTCAGGCCGGCTATAAATCCTTCTTAAAATAATATTTTAAAAATATTCTTTCTTTAGCTGGTTGGCAGCCAACTCAAATCATAATATATAGGTTTTAACATTAATAAAAAACTGTAATATCTTCTCAGAATATTTCAAAGTATCGTTGTCAAGCAACACGGCAATCTGTTCACGTTCTGTCAACGTTCACGTTACAACACTTTATGTTACAGCACGCTCCACGCAGTGACAGCCACCTCGGATCAAATGTGGGCCAAACCACTCATTCGAGTTTTAAAATTAGAACATACGTTATGTAAGATAACCTACCTAATATTTAATGCACGAGGCCTAGTTTAAAAGTAGGTATATTCATCATCATCGGATAATTTAAAGCTTGAAGTGCCAATGCATTCCACAACATTTTTCGACAAATCCTTTTCTGTCTAGGCCGCTCGATTATGGAATGCATTGCCAGCAGTGCTATTCTGTAAAAATCTCACCGTGAGAACTTAGATGAAGTGAGCGGGAAGTGAACTCTGGCATTCCGTAATGGTAGGGATTGACACTATTAAATGCTCACTTCACTTACGATTTCACGGTGAGATTTTTACAGAATCGACCGACAGTTCAAATAGAATGCGCGCAATCGTTAGCTGTATTTAAGCGACTCGCGAAGGAACATTACTTGTTGCTGTGATCTTGTTTCCGGAGCTGCAATAATCTGTAGTCTTTTGTGTGTGTTTATGTTTAATTAGTATATATGTATTTATTATACAGCATATATAGGTATTATAGTATACCTATTATTTTGCACCAATGACAACCCCATTTTTTTATATCCACGCAATCACTGTCCATTCCAAGGTTGCCTGGAAAAGATCGCAGAAAGCGATAAGGCCGCCCATTGTATGTTTTGTAGTAACAATTGTATTTTTTTGTTATGTATTTTCTGGTGTACAATAAAGTATATGTATATGAATAAATAAATATATTTATTGGGCTCTGATATTCACCTGCACCCGGTTACATTGGAAGGCGGTCCCATCATCGTGATGATAATATTCATTGATGATTACAGTCAACAAGAATGTTCTACTTCCATGAAAATTACGTGGGAAATCAGCATCATCTTTCTATTATGAAAATACAATGAAAAATCCTACTCATAGGATGCTGCATGTCGTGCCGTGAGTACATAAGTGCTATACATAAAGATAAATGTTTATTGTTAACAGTTCGTTCATGAATCAGATCATGAGTTTACTAAGTACGATGAAAACCCAATGCAGAAAATATGACTCAATTACGAGTGACTGCTACTAGCTAACATTAACAATGATAATTGCCGGTCGATTCTGTAAAAATCTCACCGTGAAATCATAAGTGAAGTGAGCACTTAATGGTGTTAATCCCTACCATTAGGGAATGACAGAGCTCACTTCACCTAAGTTCTCACGGTAAGATTTTTACAGAATAGCACTGCTGTACCTAGTGAATGGGATAATTAGACTGAGACTTACTCTCCATATATTTCTATGGTGGCTTCTGAGCATACATGGCGTTCATTTACTATTGTTAACGGTAATATTTATTTTTGAGACAGTGGGCGTTGTGACGTCACTAACAGATGACGGTCGCCGTTAACCCGTGAGAAGGCGCGCTATGAGCAATTTGCTCACACAAAAATCTAATTCAAAAATTTTTTGTCTTTCCCATGTCACACCAATTCAAGCACTTAAGTACCTTCCTAAATATTCACCCCCTCTCCCCTGACGCAATTCTCGATCCGCTCAGTGGCGTTGCGACCGCGCAGCAAGGCGTTTGTGGAGGCCGTGTACCAACGTGCGGCAATTTGCTCATCACGCGCCCAGCAATTACTTTGCACCGAACATGTAAAATACATGTGTTCAGTGTGTTTCGAGAGGCACATTAGTGTAGATTTAATGGATGAATAACACTTTTTAGTTTTTGTTATGGAACAGTTTTTATTGTGATTTTTATGAAACGTGCCAAAAAATTAATTAATACTAGGTTGTTTTGTTATTTGCGTTAGAAGTTGCTATTATGTTTAATAGTTTTGATTAAAATACTTGTTTTCTTACTTACTAAACCTTGTGTTATTTATTTAAATACATTATAAGCCAATAAATATAGAAACACTAAAAATATAAACATTTATGATAGTGTGAGCAATTTGCTCGCGCGCGCCTACTCGTGTAAGAAAATTAGGCGCGCCTTCTCACGGGTTAATGGTCAAATCTTATCGAAGTTGTGGTTGACGGTTGTGTATAATAATATGCTGCCACTACAGTTATTGTATTAATCGTATCGATTTTAAAAGAGCAAGCCAAATTGTTTGACGTTAACATAGTGATCTCTTTTTATTAATTTAGTGAAAAAGACAAGGAATATTACAAATATGTTTTAAATAACCGTGATCAATACGCCAATACGAAATATCTCACTATCACCTCTGCATCAGAATTGTACCTGGCATTGTTTACTTAATAACTAATAAAACGCCCGCATTTTGAAGTCAAAATGTGCCCGTGTATATGCCATCGGCAGAACGGTGTCACGGCCAGACCTTCAGCTAACTCAGAATGTATGTACAGACAGTCGTATATTTAATTCATATTGCACAAGACGAGGTGAACCGCCATTTTACATGCAACATCTTTCAGGTCAACGTTTATTTAAAAACAATTCCGCGTATCGACATTAACAACTAACTTTTCTCGAAGAACTTTTAAATGAATCAAACTACATTTATTTCATTTTTTGACAATTAATTGATGAAGATGTCTAAAGTAGATGGCTTCTTTAAGATTATCACGAAATATTGTGAGAAGTGGAAAGCTTAAGGGACGTCCGTGAACAACATACGCTGTTTAGAAGAATACCCTAGTCTGAATAATAATGTGAAATACTGAAATATGTAGGCCGTTACGTTCTCAATATATTTTTCATTCTGAGTCAACTAATTATGTTTTGCAATACTCAGAATGTATGTACAGACAGTCGTATATTTAATTCATATTGCACAAGACGAGGTGAACCGCCATTTTACATGCAACATCTTTCAGGTCAACGTTTATTTAAAAACAATTCCGCGTATCGACATTAACAACTAACTTTTCTCGAAGAACTTTTAAATGAATCAAACTACATTTATTTCATTTTTTGACAATTAATTGATGAAGATGTCTAAAGTAGATGGCTTCTTTAAGATTATCACGAAATATTGTGAGAAGTGGAAAGCTTAAGGGACGTCCGTGAACAACATACGCTGTTTAGAAGAATACCCTAGTCTGAATAATAATGTGAAATACTGAAATATGTAGGCCGTTACGTTCTCAATATATTTTTCATTCTGAGTCAACTAATTATGTTTTGCAATAGTTACCTACAGTAAATAGATTTATTTATTTAATACTTCAAGCACATAAATGTACAGAGGCGGACTTACTGCCACAGGCATTTTCTACCAGCCAACCTTTGGGTGATGCAGAGCCAAACAGTAGTGGGTGCAATCATGAAAATTGAGGAATAAATATATAAATAATAATAAATAGATAGGTACAATAAACAATCACGATCATTTAAATGATACCAACATTTTCTTTATCTAATGGCTTCCATAAATTGTCAAGCCAATTATTATAAAATTTCTTTGCCACTTTAATTATCACGATAATTATCGTTAAACTAGCTACGTACATACATAATATATCGAAGGGATCTTTGTTGAATGGATACGGAGCTAATCGATTGATCTGCGAGGTAAAAGGCAAAGTAGCCGCGGAATTATTGAATGTCAAATCCGTTATAGCCGGTCGATTCTGTAAAAATCTCACCATGAAATCATAGGTGAAGTGAGCTTGAAGTGAGCAGTCAATAGTCTTAATCCCTAGCATTAGTCTACTGAATCTCACTTCACCTAAGTTCTCACGGTGAGATTTTTATACATAGAATAGCACCACAGTTTATTTTAGATGCCTGTGGCATCCTTCCTAGGTGGTTAAAATGTTATGATATTCAGCCGCATCGGGCAAGGAGCAGTAGCTGAAGCCAACGTGTAGACAATGTTCTAGTTTTGTTCATAATTTTTTCGCGAGTACGATGTTGGTCCCATGGAGATGTTGTTCAGTTTGATGGTCTGTACCGCACTCTTAAATATAGCATGATTTTTTTACCGTCTCCAAATTTGTACGGGTTGTTCTACCCATGAATAAGCAATTGACTGCTGCGCGTCGTGTCGCGGGTTCGATTCCCGCACGGAACAAATATTTGTATGACCTACAAGTAGTTGTTCCGGGTCTGGCTGTTCGTGTATGTGAGTTTTAAATGTTTGTAAGCGCACCCACAATACAGGAGAAATTCCTAGTGTGGGGCAACGTTTAAAAAAAAAAATACTTTCACTATCGAACCAACTCTGTGATCACGAAAAAAAAATCTGCTGTTTCATACATTTTGGTCAAGTAGGTATTGAACGTTTGTATTAAACAGCTGATTTTGTTTTCGTGATTTCAGAGTTGGTCCCTTAGTGAAAGTTGTTCATATTCATGAGTGGAACACCCTGTAAAAATTTGGAGCCTGTTAATAAAATCATCCAGTATAATACGACACCTTTCTGATACATGCTGTTTAGTACTTTACATTGATTAAATTATTTAATTTCCATCATTCCAGGTACAGATGTGTGCCCCATGAAATCAGTGCTGCGACGCATTGGACAGCAGCTGTTTACTGCGCTTAGCGTCAAAGGGCTGGCGGTGCTCGTTAACCACGGCATAGCTGACGAGAAGGTGAGCATTCAGAAGGTCTTAAAAGTTGCAACTAGATTGCCGTCGATCAACGATGAATTCTGTTTTTAGGCCATCAATATCGACTGTTCGGCGGGGGAAAATCGCAATCTAGTTACACCTTTATGATAAACTCGAAAGAAAACAAAATATTTTTGAAACGAAGTTCCTTATCGTACGTTATCTGTGGTTATACCTACTATGCACATTTGGCGAATGAGAGCTACATCAAAAAAAATTTAAGCACTTGGACCGTCACGAGCTCACGTCACTTTTGTTGCGTAAGAAAAGTTTTGAACTTTGTTCCGGGTTTTCACAACACCCCTCGTTTAATTTTTTTCTTTCTCTCCTACTAAGTTATCCACTTGTCAAAGTCACCTGTCAAACTCGGCCATGAGGTGTTTGCATGTTATCCTTCTCATCATCTTCACAGATGGTATGAGGAAACATAGGTACTAGAACGTCTCAGTCTCGGCCTCGACACGACCACTTCTCATAGGTGTCTAAGGGCGGTAGCATTTAGCGTTAATTTATTTTAAACTAGCAACCCGCGCTTGCTTCGCAATGTTATTACAACTTGATAAAGCATTGAGATTTTTTGAATAAAAGTAATTTACTATTACACTGTATAAACTTTCCGGAATAAATTCTCTAAATAATGGTGAAAATCGCATCAAAATGCGTTGCGCAGTTTAGAAGGACAACGCACAGATACGAGAAGCGACTTTTTTTTATAATACATGCATAGATGCCCACCCGCCACCCATATTGTGTGTGACGGCATGCACTCGCATATTAGATAAAAATACAATGGTTCATTTGGCATTCCCTACCATTGTCAAAATAAAATAATTTATGTAGTAGTGGGAAATAAGGAAGGAAGGAAGAAAACAATTTATCTACAAACGCATCGGTTTTTCCTGAATGAGTGAGCATTATTACTCGAAGCGGTTGTTTCAAGGTATTATAGGTACTAGTAGGTTCATGGACTTCTATAGTGGACCTGTACCTTATGAACTGATAATGCCTGTTATTTACCTTTATTGACCCACTGTAGGACAAAGGCCTCTTCTCATACGGAGAAGGCACGAGCATTGATGACCACGCTTGCTCAAGACGGGTTGGCGATTTCTGGCTTATACAACGTGTAACGTTAAATGCGCAAAACCTCAGACACCCCAACTGATTTTTAATTCAATTGACCAATTTCAGAGAAAATAAGTCATTAAAAAAATTGTAAAGGTTTTATGTGCTGTTTTAGTTTTACTGGCCATTCTGATCGTTTCTTGCGTCTGCGACGACGCTTTGTCGAGGGAGGAGTCGTCACCGGGCCGCTGCGCCACGCTGACATTGGGTTGCTTGACCTATTAATAAATAGACACAGCAACGTTTTTAATGAAGATTTTTTTGAAAAATGTGACCTGTATTAAAAAGTGGTCCAATTAATTCTGCTCGTTATACTGATCAAACTATTTTCAGGTTTTGCGCATTTAACGTTACACGTTGTATAAATATTAGTTATATACTTCAATACAAGTATTATAAAGAGAAAAAAAAGTGTACAAATGTCTACCTTCGTAAATAATCTTGGAGCTGTAATCGCTGACCTCTGGAATAGATCTTTTAGCGTAGTGATGGGTTGGCTAAGATAAAGAATCATAATTTTAATAATACGGGCCACTAACATGTGCATTTGTGGCACAAGGCATACATACAAAACTGCACAAAAACGGCTTCCGCGGCGTTTTGGTCGGGGTGGCGCCTTAAACCAATAGCCAAGTTATTCGGCTTCGATGATGGAGCAGCCCTACCTAGACAAGACTGACGTGGATGCGGCCAACGAACTGAGAAGACGTCAATTACAAGAAATCACGATAGGGGAATAAACTTACTTTATTCGTTAATTAGTCAATCATTTGACAGTAATATTGTTATAGATTATTTTTTATTGTATTAAAGTAACAATATTTAAATATTTATAAAGAGAAAAGATTTGCCTTTTTGTATGTTTGTTTTGTTACGCTTTCACGCTGAAACGGATTTGGATGAAATTTGGCATATGGGTAGACCATGACCTGGGTTAGGACAACGAATATTTTGTTATCGATATTCTCACGGAATCGAAGCTTATGCGGGTAAAACCGCCTGGCTTAGCAAGTAAACTGTAAGTCCAAGTTCCGTCACGATGTTTTTTTCTTTACCGATGTATTTGGTCTGAGACCGATGTCAGTAATGTCCACGATAAACCCAGAAAGTACAACCAGTGACCTGCACAACCCGACCTCTCTTCCCCTCTTCTTCTTTGTAAGAGGGGTCCGGTAATGCAGAGTACAGTTACTGACCGTACAAATGAATTGAGAAATTCTGTCAACATTGCCCGGATTTAAACCCACAACCTCGTGCATCATGAGAGACGAGGCCTTAATTCCTGGACCATCACGACATGAACTGATAGCTATACCTACTCTTTATTGCAATATAATTAATACCTTGATTGGCAGCATAAGCAGTGGTACGCTTATCTGTAGATATTTGAGTTCCATGTCAACACAATCATGTCCTGTAGTGTAGATGTCTCGACAATGATTTCATGATCAAGAACTAATTGCAATATGAAGTTTTAAGCTCGTGTTAAAAATGCTGTGATTGGTTGATCATAATAATTAACAACAGTAAATCAGTTCAATTTTTACGTAGGATTTCAGAAATCGAATGTCATTTAGATTGTCAAAAGTTGTAGACACTCCACTTTAAATCTGCAGGGTAATCGCGTAACACACTATCAGTAGCAATGGGTTTCATTTTGACAGTCAACACCATTCATTGCGTTATTTGCGATGTTGCGCAGACATATTTTTCGAACGTATGGAGCGGATTAGAAATATGCTTCACAATGATTCAAATCGAGAGTAATAGTGTGTTACGCAATTAGGATGCCGGTTGTCTAAACTAACAGTTAAAAAAAAATTAGTTTTCAAGGCAAACGTGCTTAAACAAATCTTCAGGCTCATTTACTTATGTTTCGTTGGGAATATAAACTTTATCTTCTCGTTTAATCTTGATAAGTTGACATACCTACAGATTGGATCAAGGTTGCTCGGGAACTTATGCTAAAAGTTTTATTCAAATTACATTTCAAACAAAACGAGCAAAAATGGTCAGAATCAACACATTCTAAGGTCATAGTACGGCTAAGTTGATCAATGACGCGACGACATTATTTTGTATTTGAATAGCATTTTTTAAGATTTCGTAATTCTCTTTATACATGGTGTAATTTAAATAACGCAAAACCTCTTAAGGGGTCATTGTACTCATCATTATGAACAACTTTTACTATGGGACTAAACCTGAAATCGCGAAAAAAAAATCAAATGTTCCCTACATTTTGATGAGTTATGCGAACATAAATGTAGGGAACAGCTGATTTTTTTTTCCAACGTTTATGCATTCTAATGCATAAAAAAAATTAAAATCAAAAAATAAAAACAGCATAAACGTTGGCTATAATTGATGTGACCTGCACTTTGGCCCTAGCCAAAGTACAGGTTTGGAAGTAGGTACTAACTAGTACCTACCTTCATGCCCTAGATTTGTTAAAAGCCAGTTCTTAAAATGAAGGTTTAATTTTCCAGCTGAAGGCGGTGTATGCTGACCTGGACAACTTCTGCGCGCTGCCGGAAGGTTGCCAGGCGCAGTACCTCCGCAATCCCGTGAGCAATCATGGTTACGTGAAACCAGGGATGGAACAGTTTGACACCACTAAGAAGGTATACTATTTCAAACACTCAAATGTTACAATCTGTGGCTACTAAGTACAGTCCTCCTGAGTTCGATCTCCAGGTCGAGCAATGTTATTCAGTTTTTTCGCCAGAATATTTCTAGTACGAGAGGAGCCCAGGTCTGGTCCGGATGCGAGCATATAATCTACATAACAATAAAATTGGCGCAATTATGGACACACACTATGCTCTCCCTGCATTTCTGCCTATTCCTTCGAGGAATACAGGGATGATGTCATGTTGCAAAATGTAACTTTATCAGCTCAGATAAGGTTCAAAATAATAACACACCTACTTACTTATTTTACCTAGTCCACATTACCTGCTTTTATCTTCTTTTAGTTTATACGCTCGTCTCAAAGTGTACATATTTATCTCGAATATTCTTTTGAAACACTGCTATTACGTTTTTCTCGATAATGTTACTGGTAATTACATGCTAATGTTATACCTACGACATTCTAAAATTGCATAATATTTCCCGCGAACGAACGACTGGTGAGTGATGCCATCTAGCGGCTGAATAATAAATTAGCATAACCCGAAAACCTAGACGGACTTTCTCCTTCACACTCGTTATCATTACTTAACACAATACACAATGTAGCTAATGTTTGAAAGTCTCACAAGACTTTTAAATATAGCAACTACTCGTAGGCTATTAGAAAATTAGAAACTAAACTCAAACAATGCAAGATTATGTCCAATGCAAAATGCGCTTATGGAATTGCTTGGGCCACTACCAGAACACAAGGGCTAATCGCCTTCCTGTTTATACTCGGGTTAAACGTTCTCCCATAAATTCATGCGATTTTCTCCTTCCTCAAATATTTTTTTAGATTTCTCTTCCTTCCTTCAATAATTGTATCCAAACAGAGGTTTTCCCGATGACCTACGCCGAATCTGCTGGAAACGGGAGGCATAGAGCCGGTCGTTGTTGTGATACTTGTCGAAGGCCTATTTCCAGCAGTGATCGGCTGAAGCATGATTATATGGTTTTATTCCGACAACTTCAACTTATCAAACCTTTCTTTTCCAGGAGTTACGTCACTCGTTCAACATCACCTCGCTGTCTGCGTCGTCGATGCCTGCGCAGGAGGAGGTGCCCGAGTTCACCAAGCATGCCGTGCCGCTTGCCCAGGATCTCACTAACTTATCGCGAGTCGTGCTTCAGGCCCTCGCTTATGCCATGGGTGAGTTTTTATTACAATACCTACTATCAACGTTTAAAATACGTACTGTTTGGCCAAAATGGCCAACGAACATATAATTACCATCCTAAAAAACCGCCAAAGCTAGTGGCAATCGAAGTCATACAACGTGGGAGTAGGACGGTAAACATCTACAATGGAAACTCGATTAACCGGATCAATTGTTGTCGTTAGGGATTCGTATAATCGAAAATCCGGATAATTGAATGTATGAAGAAAAGCAGGTTTTGTGCATATGTAGTACATATATAATGTTATGTTGTTATTGAAAACAACAAATACATATCAACGAAACTGAATGTTTATTAAGAAACTATTAAGAGATACATTTTTTAACATACCTACGACGTATGCACTTCTACCGCCATAGGTAAAAGGGGCGCTTCTGAGGAAAGGGAATGGAGAAGAATGAACCTTAATGAATGCGCCTTTTTTGTTTAGTAAGGTTTATTTTTCTTTACATTTTTGGCAAATGTTCGTCCTTTTCGCTCACTGCGGCAGACTTATTGGTTGAGGTTGGTCGTGCTGTGGGCCGGATAATCGAGTTTCTACTGTACATATCTGCTGTGAAACTCGCGTCGTCTCGTTCCTACGTTGTATAATATAATAGTAATAATATTTCACAACTTTCACACAACGCCATTTAGACCCAAACTAAGCAGAGCTTGTGCTATGAGTACTAGACAACTGATAAACATACATATATATTTCTAAATACATACATATTATAGATAAATTACACCCAGACAAAGAACAAATGATCGTGCTCATCACACAAACATTTGTCCTAGGTGGGAATCGAACCCACGACCTTGGGCATAGCAGTCAGGGCCACTGACGACTAGAACAACAGGTCTGTCATGTATGACCATGCCTACCACAAAAGTAAGCGAAGAGAAAGCGTTATTATTTAGTCAATATTGGACTTCGATTCAATGACATTTTTTTAGCGCCACCAAATTACATTTTATTTTAATTTGGCACCTTCAATGAATTTAAATTAACGGTAAAAGCCAATGTGTACTGATTAGGTAGTGAGTGGGTATGCAAATGTTTGCTAATGTTCTCATTTCTAGGTTAAATAACAAATTGTTTTTTATTTGGTTAAGAACTCCATTGATAGAACATTCGCTTAAAATAAAGTTACTTTATGTTTTTTATTCAACACATTACAATATAATTAATCCTAAAATAACTGAGCGTGAAAATCTTGACATTCTTGTGAGAATAATAAATCCTGTATGTTTATCAGTAAGTCTTTGATATACAACGGTTCAACCAACATACAGCCAAACAGTTTTAACTTATAAAACCCTCTGCTCATTCCAGGTGTGCCACCGACCTCTTTGCTGGCGAGTCACTCGGGCATGCTGATGGCGGAAGGGCGCAACCCTTCGACGATGCGTCTGCTGTACTACCCGCCGGTACCTCCGGAGGACGTAGGTCCTTGTTGCCAGAACGACGTTGTGCACTACACGCGTTGTGGCGCACACGCCGATTACGGCACATTTACCCTATTGGCGCAGGATTCCGAGGGAGGACTAGAGGTGAGAGGCAATCAAACATTGATTTTGCTAAAAACACTAACGTTAAATTATTACATTCGAATGAACATATAAGAAGAGACACTTGTTGCCCTGTAATGGGATATTTAAAAGTTTAGTATGCAAAAATAATGGTGTTAGACGTACAGCCCGATTCAAACTTTAGGCTACGGACACGAACTCAGCGGCCGCAGGGCAGCGGCGGCGGCGGTTGTTGAACTGTCAAAATGAAACCCATGGCTACTGATAGTGTGTTACGCAATTGCCCTGCTGGTCTCGAAGCCATCGGGCAGATCGCGCGCCGCTAGAGCGCGTAGTGTTGTTTTATGAGAAATTAGTGTCTTTGTTCGCGAACGAAATGTCTAAACAGCGACGGTAACATCTTTTAGATACAACATTTTGAAACTTCGGTCATTAAAAAGCAAAAAATAAGATGCCCAACACTACATCAATGGAAACGCGCGGGCACCGTTAGGCTGATGCGCAGCCATAGAGAATATAACAATAGTCTTTGTGCGCAGCGCTCGTACGCCCCTCCCCGCGCCGCCGCCGCCGCCGCTGTCCCGCGCCCGCTGACTTCTTGTCCGTATCCTTATGGCGGCTCGGAACATGAGGCGAGCCGCTGCGCACAAATTCACGTGTCAGCGGGGGTGAGGGGTGGGGTACTGCGCAGCGAATGCACTTCAGAGCGGCCATAATGTTTGAATCGGGCTGTACCAGCAGTGAACTGGGGAATTACCGTATACCCATAATTGCTTCATCTTTCTCGTATACAACAAAGTCGCACCCGCTGTCTACTTATTGCAGTCTGATCTTAATGCAGTTTTCAACAATAAGAGTGATTCAAGAGGAAGGTGTATATGTATAATACACGCACACACTGCCCCACATTAGTATCTACATTGCACCCGTGCGAAGCCGGGGTGGGTCGCTAGTTATCTATAATTTTCTGAAACTAGACGTGCGCAGTTTGTACAGACTGATGGTTTTTTTATTTAGAGTTTTCATTAGTGTAGGCCTAGGCAATGCCATCTGAAAATCCTTATTTTAAACCTTAATTATGTTAAACAAATCATGTTAATTTTGAGGATGTATTGTAAAAAAAAATTGTCTTCAGGTGAAGTTGAATGGCAGTGACAAGTGGCAGAAAGTGGGACACCTTCCTGGAGCTATCCTCGTTCAGTCAGGAGAGTTCCTCGCCGCTTGGACAGCTAACGTTCTGCCGGCACTGGTTAGTATTTCTCAAGCATTCGATATTTATATCTGTAATTTATATGGTGTACATAATAATTCTATTCTATTCTATTCTATTCTAGCTGCGAACAGACCAAAACATCACTACCCTTTTTTTCTGGGTCTGCTCGCAGAATGCTGATTGTGGATCACCTTACTCACCTACCCAAGATCCTATGGTTGACTATTCGTCAAAGACTTGTTATATTGAAGTTATTAAGTAGAGCAAGTGTGTTTTCATTTTATCTGTCTCCACAGGTGCACCGCGTGGTGGTACCTCAGGGCGAGTACGCGCGCGCCCGCGGACGGCACTGTGTTGCGTTCTTCTGCCACGCAGACCACGACGCTGTGCTGCCGCCGCTGCCGCTGCGCGCCGTGGTCGCCCCCCCGCCCCCCACCTTCACCCCGCACACGCACCTTACCCTGCACAACCGCCTGCTCAACGCTGCCCATCACCTCCAGAAACGGTTTAGGGAGACGTACGCGTGACTAGCGCACGGTGGCAACCAAGAACCCGTCTACAAAGCGAGGCTCGCACGCCGCCACACCGCACCTTAAGAGCTATATAACAATGGGACACCCTGGTTATTGGCTGGCAACCAAATGTATAAAGTTCTATGATTGGTTGCGCTACTAATCGGACGCCAGGATCTACTATAAAGCTATATACATTTTGTTTTTGTTTTGTTGCGCCACCAAGGTGTCCCAGTATAATATCGCTCTCAACTACGAGTGCGTAATTTCTAAGATGTTTTCTAATCATTAGAACACATTTTTTATACCACGCACAATGCACTGACGCCGCACTGCGAGTCGTGCGAAATCTATTTGTCACGGTTCTCCTTGTGAGAAACCTTTTTTCGATACTTTAAAACGTAAACTTTGGTGAAACAATGAATATAAGAATTTGCATCGGCGTTAAGTTTACTATGTTACTGTGTTTACTGTTGTTCTCTACGATTAGCGAATTATACAAAAAAGTGACTGATTGACTGTGATACAGACACGTAATAAAAATACCGTATTGTTGTTTTTGCGATGTACCTACTTAAGTTTACGTACTTAATTATATTGAAATAAACTGAAGAATAAATAAAAACTAAGGACAATAGAACAATGATGCCGATGCGCATAGTTCTTCCATCATACGTACTACTTATTATTGGCATTTGAATAAAGATGGTGCTCTCACGGAACTTGACATACCATAGGTACTTCATTATTCCATCGAGAAACTATTTCAAATAAAAAAAAAATCAAAATAGTTTCTCACTCACAACTTAGTACAATTGTATCATCATTGCATTGTTGACAGTTTCATCATAGTTTAAGTTTTCACATCTTAACCCTTAAATTGTCACCCTTAGATTTCTTGTGTGTATAATGTTGAAATTGCGTATATGGGTTGAAATTAGGATAGAAAAGAGGATAAAGAAAAAAAAAACATTTTTATTGTATTTTTTTTATTGTTTTTACAATGTCACATAAAACGAACATTGTCCATTATATGTCCAGTTGTGGTACATGAAACGGACATGGCATATTATATGTGAAGTTGTGGTACAGTGCTTAGGAGTGTTAAAACAGCGTCTGTGTGCGTGGAAATACTGCGTCCTTTAAAACGGACAAAATCAATTGAAGGGTTAATTCATTTTTTTCAATTCATCTTTTTCATTTTTTTTAAAGTACTTAAGCTTTTTTGTATAGTTAACAATACTTAAAATGCGACAGCTAAGTGCGAGCACTTTTCATTTGCTACAACCGCCAAGACTTAATTCTATTCATTCCCGAACATATTGCATTTCAGCACGAGCAACGAGCGTGTCATTTCATTGAAGTAGAGAATAATATCACTGGAGCTTTTTGCCAGATTTTACTAGCTTATTTATAAAAATATATGATTATTCTTAGCAACTAGCGACGTGAAGTCAAATTCTATATTATTATATAATAGAATTCTGCTTTACTATCTTATATCACTCTTCGTTATTGTGTTTTCGCTATAGCATTTTATAATTAAGTATAAAATATAGTTTTTTTCTCTATTTATTATACTTTTACACTGTCCATTTTCACGACTACTTATTACATTTTATTAAGTAAATCGTGTGATAACTTTGTAGCTCAATTTAAATATCTGTACTTAAGTATACGATAATATTGTGTTCGAACATCGAAAGTATGAAAAAATAATTAAACTTTTTTATTCGTTTTAACAGATGACGATCTGGACTTAAAGACCCAGTTACTTTGGTACTTAAATGAGTAAACGAATGTATTGAGAAGGTATTATTAATGTCATGTCTCAATAATTAAATTAGCAGATGCCTAGTGTGCAATACTTGCGTTGGTATTCTTGATTTGTACGTAGGTACCTATAATTTAGTAACCTATGGGTACGAAAATAATATTAGTATTATACAACAACAAAAAAGCAATTTACAATTTAAATGTAAGTAGGTAACAAAAACTACTAATTTGAAAACTGGACTTAAAAAAAAGAGATTGTTGATTCGACGAATTTTGTAAAACCGTACATTACCTCTGTTTATACAATGTTCCTGTCGGAATGACGGTTGACATGAAATACATTAAAAATAGTGAAATTAAATAATATGCTGATTAAGATAAATGTTCGTTTTATTTCGACAGAGCGTTGATACTGTTTTCATTCAGTTAATGTAACCCCAATTTGTCACGTCCACTGCTGAACGTAATAATTTTGAGATCATGTAGCAGTTCACTGGAGAATTTATTTATTTATTTATTTATTTATCCTCCTACTGGAACGCCATACAGCAATTACACCAATGGAGCAAAAAATTACTTCATGTGCTGCTTCCCATCCATCCTGTGCGTGGTGGACATCGAACGGGCAGCGATGGAACACGCACGCTCACACAGCGTCAGCTGCATAGTGCCATTACTCCATCCAAATTGCGCACATTCTTTGCGATTTTTTGAGGCACAATTAAATTTTCAAAATAAATGAAATTATATTCAAGGTTTTCATTTTACTACGTAACCAGTAGGTACTCTTGAACTTGTGATATAAACTTCTTAATTATTTATATCACTGGAAATCTTGTTGTTTAGCAGTGCAGTATTTAGTTACATAAAGTGCAAAAGATAAATAATTCATGAAAAAAACCTGTATTCGACAATCTTACAAAACATAATCATTATGAAAGTAAACTATTACGTAAAAATAAAGTATCATAACCAAGACAGTATTGAGAGGGCTCATGGGCAGTTCACCAGATTCACAATTTACCTGGATCTCGATTTACCAGATCTCCACTCACCAGATTCTTAACCCTACAGAGCATAGTGTTCCACATAATTATGGGACATACCGAAAAATGTCTTATATTTCAAAAATCGATCCAAGTAGCGTAATGTAGTGTTGAAAAGATTAACTATTATGTATTTCCGTTTCGAATTTAGTACCAGATATTTTGGATAGATCTGAATAAACATTTAACTATTTATGTTTTCTTCAAATCGGTAGGTATGCACTTTGAATACGATTAACGAGCGGCGTATAATAATAGCAAAAAATGATAAAATTGAATCGTTTCAGTATGGAAATAATTGGTAGAAGTAAGTTCATGTTCATATTTGACATTTTACGTGTAATCTTGTAATTTCATTGATACTACGTAACACAAATTCACATTATAATGCGTGATGTGCCATATATGGGTCATACACAAAAACATACGTTTCTATTGAGTTATGATTTTTGTAAATATTTTTTCGAGAAATGGCATCACATTTGCAGGCTAGTGTAATTTTTTAAGCCGATAAGAAAAATCATGCTCTGTAGGGTTAAATTATCAGACTCACTACTCACCAGATTCTCAATTCACCAAATGTTGTACATGTAGGTAACAAATTGTTAACGATTCTCAATAGGTAGGTACGTCGTTTAAAATGCAGAAACTAGGCCGTAATATATTTTGTAGCTAACTGGAATAATAATAATCAATGTATTAGCAAAATAACGACGGATGTTTTAAGTTGTTACGGTGCAAAAAGCAGAACCACCAATGCTTTGGACGGGTGGCACCGGCGACGCCTGAATACAAAAATTGCATGTTATCGATCCCTGTTTAAATGCATTTTAATATTAAAAAAAGAAGCACATATCCTTAAGTATTGTTGAATTTAACGATGATAGTAATGCTAACGATTAAAATAAATTCACTAACGTAAATACAAATACAAGTTATAAATAACATAAGTGTACGCAAAATACGCGCATTGACGTGGAGTTGCGGACACCAGCCCGTATTACCTATTACCTAAGTGTACCTATACTAATTTTTATTTCAATTAAATTGTATTTATATTTTGAACTCATGGGTTTGCGCAGCCCATCATATGTTTTGAATAAACTATATGAAAATATATATAATTATTGCTCGGAGAACCAAGAGATTTGAAAACCAGATTAATAATAATTTCAATTTACAAATCATTTGACAACCAGTGTCAGACAATATCTGTCTAGCATTAATGCTGAAATGAACCTTTTTGGCGCAGCCGTGGGGCATACACTATTGTTGTTAAAACATAATTTTTTTTTTCATTTTGTTTTTTGTGTTTAGCGAACTGTGTCCAAATAAACATTATTACCTATTTCTTTCTTTCTTTTAAAATAGAACTACCTACTTAGTAATTAGTTTTCACTGAATAATTTTATTGATAGATAATATAGATAGGCGTTACCTACATTTTAGATTTTCGTTTCTCATTGTACTTTTGGAGAATTGAGATTATGGTGAGTTGAGAGTTTATTAAATTAAGAACCTGGTGATTTGAGAATCAGGTAAGTTGAGAAACAGGTTAATTGATAATCTGGTGGGTTAAGAATCTGGTGAATTGAGAATTTGGTAAACTGCTCTTGAGTCGTTTTTTTCATAAAACTCGATTTTAAAAAAGATGTCGAATTTTTGTACGCGCGTTTCAGCTTGCAACGGTGTTGGTGTGCGTGAGAATTAGACGTTGTGCGTGTAGACTAGTGTCTAACTGCTCATCACTGATACTATCTCTGTCGCACACGATGCCAAGTGAGACAGCGTGTTTTTTGGCCGTGCTCACCAATGAGTTCGAACTCGCGACTAGTTCCACATATAGTTAGTTTTGTACATATTATTAAATCTAAGGTGCTGAAGTTATGTAAATGCATACGACTATATGAATTTACATAGTTTCAGCACCTTATGTTGCAAGCGCTTCCCATATTTTTGTGTGTTTTAAAAAGTCAAACGCATAATTATAATCTCAAATACCAAACAATAAGTCACGGCATATTAATTATATTTCTGAATAACTTGTTTTATGTTGTGTGTATCGTTTCGAAAACCGGCTAGCTCTCATCCAGGTTTTCGTCCAGTCTTTGCTAAACAGTTTAGAAGAACCCTTGCTACGCGGTTAAGGTTTTACTGCGCTACAGCCCTTGCTACGCGCATACGGATCTACAGCGCTACAGACCTTACTACAGCGCTACAGCTCTTGCTACGCGGTTACGAAGCTACTGCGCTACGGACCTTGCTACAGGGTTACAACCCTTGCTACGCGGTTACGGATCTACAGCGCTATGGACCTTGGTCCGCGGTGACGGATCTACAACGCTACGGACCTTGCTACAGGGCTACAACACTTGCTACGAGGTTACGGATCCACAACGCTACGAACTTTGCCACAGCGCTACAGCCCTTGCTCGCCACAAGGCTACGTATCTTCAGCGCTATAGCACAAAAAACTACAGCAGAGCAGTGGCAGTACGTCGCACAAACTGTATTGGTATAAGAATAAGTACTGTATTATCCATGAATGAATAAAGAGTTTATATCAGCCGTGCGATTCTGTAACCATCTCACCGTGAAAGCTTGGGTGAAGTGAGCGTATAGTGAGCTGTCATTCGCTAAGGATTAACACTATTATGTGTTCACTTCACTTATGATTTCACGGTGAGATTTTTACAGAATCGACCGGCAGTTATTATAAAATATTCAATGGTTCCATTTTACATGTAATCATGTATAATAGTCCTCACTATTCCTATGCGGGAATATCTCACACCAAATAAATTTCATTTAAAAATATAGTTCATTTAATTTATACGAGTAGGGGCATGCTTACTAAATACTAAAATTAAAAAAAAAAGATTTGTCAAAAAACACAAACTCTACATACATACTAGTTACATACTTACATCGCAATGCAAATTAACAATCCATGAAAATCATGACTAGGTAAATCCTTGCTGTGTTCAGTTCTCAACAGATGGCGCTATCTATACAACGTGTAACGTTAAATGGGCAAAACCTGAAAATAGTGAAAGAATTTTGCAAATAGGAGCTGTGGTTCCGCAGATTACCCTCCACATATACACAAACTCACAAAATTCACTCTCACTCTTTATAACCCCGGTGCCTCCTAGCACAGGTATATCTTTTACTTAAAAGGAGGTCCCTACGTAAGATTTATTGTAAAAATTGTACAAGTTTATGAAATAAACTTTTTGTATTTTTATAATATTAAGTTTAAACTACATGGTGTGGCAATTTATTTAAGTCGCACTATAGGTATACAAGGTTTCGGTCGATATGTATACAGCGTGTAACGTTAAATGGGCAAAACCTGAAAATAGTTTGATCAGAATAACGAGCAGAATTAATTGAATCACTTTTTAATATAGGTCACATTTTTCAAAAAATCTTCATTAAAAACGTTGCCGTGTCTATTTATTAATAGGTCAAGCAAGCCAATGTCAGCGCGGCGCAGCGGCCCGGTGACGACTCCTCCCTCGATAAAGCGGCGTCGCAGACGCAAGAAACGATCAGAATGGCCAGTAAAACTAAAACAGCATATAAAACCTTTACAATTTTTTTAATAACTTATTTTCTCTCTGAAATAGGTCAATTGAATTAAAAATCAGTTGGGGTGTCTGAGGTTTTGCGCATTTAACTTTACATGTTGTATGATTTTAGAATGAATTTTATTACATACGCATGGCATCAGACACCTTATTAAATTGATTCGATTAGGACTAAAGAGCAGTGGTGTCCCAGTACGAATTGCGAAGTACGAATTGTAGGTCGTGGGTTCGAACCCAGGCAGGCACTTTTCTTTGTGTAACTAATTTCATCTCACCACTGCTGCTCAAAACGGCGAAGGAAAACATCGTGAGGTAGCTGCATGTAAGAACTAAAAGAATTCGAGGAAATGAGACCAACCCGCACTAGGCCCAATCAACTCAGCCTATCGCAGTGCACTGCTGGACATAGGCCTCTCCCAGGCTGCGCCATAAGCCATAATACCCTGTCCTCCGCCTTCCGCATCCAGTCTACCCCAGCTACCTCCTTTAGGTTTTCCGTACATCTAGCTGGCGGGCGTCCCACACTACGCCTCGCCTGCTCCACCGGCCATCGGCCCTTCGACAGACATCTCGCACTAGGCCCGCTTAGTAAATTTTAGCCCACTCCCTCTCGAATAGTATTTCAGCTCACTTTGTTGGTGGCCCACCTTAACTATAGGTGGGATGACTTTGTGAAAGGTCTAGTGGTCGGAGTGGATACGATCAGCTAGATGCGAGGAGCATAGGACCGGTCGTTGTGGCGACGCTAGAGGAGCAGTGGACATCACGTAACATCAGCGACTGTATTCTCCGAAGGGTTAGACAGAGAAGTCCCTATAGTATATACAGGGTGTCCCTGGAAGTATGGATCAAATCAAATAGGGGCGTGGGCAAGGTCGTTTCCAAACGTTTTAACCCTGAGAAAGTCAGTGCAATTGAATAAAATTTTTGCTCGACAATTGAATAAAATTTTCGGCATCACGTAGCCTTTGCAGTAAATGTTTTTTTCTTATTGAACACGTGTTTTCTAGCTGCGTCAAAGTATTACCACAGGAAAGTTTCACTCTTCTACAACGTCATGAAAAAAAAAATGAATTAATAGCCCTGATAGTTTTTTTAATATTTTTTTTTTCTTTGAGCACTATGGGAAGTGATTGAAAAAAACAAAAATTTATAATAATTTTTGAACCGTAAAAGAATTCACCGACATTCTCAGGGTGAAAAGTTTGGAAATGCCACGTCCCTATTCGATTTGATCCATACTTCCAGGGACAGCCTGTATAGTCCAAGGTCCGGGCTGCTGCTGCTGAGAAATTCCTAAAGGAAAAACTTCGTGGTGGCTAACCTCTTGCTAACTTTTTGTCGATTTGTCTGTTGAGTATTCGAATAAAAACAAAGGGTCAACGTCACCTTTATTAATGCATGTGTATTGAGACACATGTATCTACGTTTTAAATGTATCTGACGATTTTAGTGATTCGTTGTTGTTTTTGGTACCATCCCACGTCTGTCTTTCCCCGTAAGGTTAGACAGAGGTGTACCTACTGATTTGGTACAACGACATGCCGCCAGATAAGTTTTTGGTAACATTCATCTATTTATACAAAACTGAGGATACGCTATACAAGGTGTAACTTAAATAACGCACAACCTCTTAAGGGGTCATTGTACTCATCAGTATGAACAACTTTTACTATGGGACCAAACCTGAAATCGCGAAAAAAAAATCAGCTGTTCCCTACATTTATGTTCGCATAACTCGTCAAAATGTAGGGAACAGCTGATTTTTTTTTCGCGATTTCCGATTTGGTCCCATAGTAAAAGTTATAGTATAAGAGGCATGAGAGGAAGATAAATGCTGTGGAAAAGCGATCCTTGTGAAGTATGTATGGTGTAATTATGAATGATAGGCTAAGGAATGATGTGGCCGTTAAAAAGATGATGTAATAACAAAATTTGAAAAGGTTTAAAATAGTTTGGTTGTCGTCGGCTACTTTTTAATAGACTTCAAAGAATTATCGATTCAATAGTTTTTTTTGCATGTATTTTCACAATTTTTAACGCATTTTGAGGATTCTTTTTTTGTTCCGAAGAGGGACAAAAAAAGAATCCTCAAAGGGTTTGGGGGTTTTTGTGTTTTTTTTGCTCCAAAGGTGGTCCCGTTCAAATTTGGTGAAGATCTTTAGAGATCGATATATGATGGAATTCTTCAATGAACGACGATTACTGCAATCGCATGTCTATATATTGTTGACACAATCCCATAACGTAACATCACACATGTATGCTTTAAAGAATTGAAGGGGTCAAAGCATAGATATAAGAAGTTCTATGGGTCAAAGCATAAAGATAAGAAGTTCTATGGGTCAAAGCATAGATGTAAGAAGTTCTATGGGTCAAAACATAGATATAATAAGTTCTATGGGTCAAAGCGTAGATATAAGAAGTTCTATGGGTCAAAACGTAGATATAAGAAGTTCTATGGGTCAAAGCATAGATATAGGAACTTTTGTGGGTCTAAGCGTAGATATAAGAACTTCTATGGGTCAAAGCATAGATATAAGAACTTCTATGGGTCAAAGCATAGATATAAGAAGTTCTGTGGGTCAAAGAATACCCACGCACACCCACATTTTGCCAGTTATGTTATTGTTGTTTGGTACTTAGCGCGTGTCGGATCACGGACAAAATCAACCATCAAAATTACATAAAACAGTCCCCCAAACCACCCACACTTATACATTGAAGGGTTTCCTCATTGTGTTTCATCTCACTGTTGTTAACAAAGCAAAAAATATCTAAATACAAAACACGATTATTAGTTACTAGACAATGGCGCCTATCTCTTGTTCACAAACTAAACTAAATTTTAGTTAAGTGCATCCTTTTCTTTCTATTTCAATAAGAAAAGGACAGAAGATAAATATTAGTTTAGTACTGTCAAATTAGTCAGCGCCTGAAACGTAAATTGACGTATTTTTACTAACAATTTTTTTTTAACACTTCAAAACTTGTCTATAGACTATCTTAATTTGACAGGACTAAACTAATATTTGTCTTCTGTGCTTTTCCTAATGAAATAGAAAGAAAAAAATGCAGTGAATGGTTAGTTTCTGAACAACAGAACCGGCACCACTGTTGCTGCTGTAAAAATATTAGAAAAACGAGAAATGAGAAGTGTCTCAGTTTCTGAGTATCGTTTAGGATAACTTTTTATAACGAATCTCACCAACTATCGAATCAATTGCAATAGGTTTTTAGGCTCATTAGAACTAATTTGCGCATACTTTAACCCTTTTACTGGTAGAAGCATTTATTTGTGCCAGAAAAATAAAAACTCGTTTTATGGAATCATTGAGGGTACTTTAATAACTTCTGTTCAATAAAAAAAATTATACAGGTTTGGTATAAGAAAAAAACATGGTGACAATATCCTTGCCAGCACCAGTCTGTGCACTGATAACTTTCAATGATTTTCTTGTGGCAGTTGGTGAAATAATTTAAAACATTGTTTTGGCATTGTTTAGAATGATCTTTTTCTTTTTTTTTATACCAAATAGATTTTCTAGCTCTTCTTCGATTTGTTTGTCTACCAGTGGTTGCCTTCGCTTACTCATCGTCTAAGAAAATGATAAAGTAAAAATTGGTTATACATTTAGGGTAAAAGAGGGTAATGGGGGTCACTTAAGCGAGAAATCAAATAAAATTTTAATCATAAACAAACTATTTATTGCAACCGCCTTTAAACACCATTTACTTAATTAACTATCATTAGAAATAATTTTTAGTCACTTTGGCAATTAACTTTGGATATTATAAAAGTTAAAAAAAAAAATAGATTTGACTCCCATTACACCAACATGAGGATAATGGTGGTCACCCTGCGGGCAATCGGAGTCAAAGGAAATCTAGCACATATCGCAGACATAACCTTCAGCTGAGTTCCACCCAGTGCATTCCGCGTGAGCCCAAATCCAACCGTTGTCTGAGCATTTGTAAAGCGCTCCTGCTGGACCATCCTTCTCGAGCCGAGGAGTCAACCTTTTCCTAGGGAAAATAAACATCGGTGGAATGTAACCGCCTGCAGCGCTCATAGCACACAACAAAGTGATGTTTTTTCCTCTCTCCCAACTGGTTATCGATCCCACTTTCTTCTGTCCTTTGGTAGCCAGAATTTTTCCAGGAGTTTGAACTGTTGAAATGCCTGTTTCGTCGCAATTATAAATATTTTTTGGAACAAATCTATGCGTTTCCATCAGCTGACCAAGTAGCTCAAAGAACAGACTTATTTCAGTTTTATTAAAAGCTGTTATTCTGTTTATGCTGGTCGCCTCTGGTTTCCTAATATAAATGTTATGTCTAGTCATAAATGCATATAACCAATCGCGTCCAGCCATTTTTGAAGACTGATTAAAATTGTGTTTTAAATTTAATTTTTCAGCATATTCGAAGGCCACTTTTCTTATTTGATTAGCAGTGCAAATATAAAAATTTTTTGCCATTTTCTTCACCAAGTTTGCTAGCTCGGCTTCTGTCTCAGCACTAAAGACAGTGAATCGCCCTAGATGTGGTCCTAAGGTAGAACCTTTTTTTATCCTCTTTTGAAGGCTTGAAAATGGGATCCCCATTACCAAGCCTTCAAAAGAGGCATTTCTTATAGAAGAACCTCCATCAACAAGCTTTATAGCTTTTTCCAGGCTATCGGAAGACCTGGAAGCCTTTTCAGTTGTCCTGACTCGTACTTTCGGCATCTAGAATGAAATAAAAATGACGTAATTCAACATGCACAGTTGCGGGTAATAGTGATTGGATCACTTGCGGGTAATGGGAGTCACCTGACTCTCATTTCCCACAATTACTATAATGAGAAAAAGAATAAAATAAAAAAAATTCTTTAAAACACTGACATAATCTGAAGTGCACATCACAATTTCGAACGTTTAACTAAGTCCGTGTAAAAGTTTTAATCGCATACTGCAAAATATTCGACACTTACCTTCTAATTTGCATTGATGTAAAATTACATCAGCGGAGCACAAAAACAAAACACAGGTGTATCTCAATGGTCCGGGCGCTGACTGGCGCGAGCTGTTCCAGGCGGCGCTGGGGGGCCAGAGCGGGGGTAGGGACAGCGTTTACGCATCGCTCACACGTACTGTTTCGTGGATGTGAGGGTGACTCCCATTACCCGCTGACTCCCATTACCCTACTCTCCCCTACATAAAAATCTATAAAACAACAAAATACGATAAAACAAATGAACTGGTAACGGCATATTTATATTGCCATCATGTTTGAAACGTGTTAGCGATTCGAACTGGTAATGGCATATATGCTGCCACCATGTTTGGAGCCAATTTTGGCGATAATTAGTAATTAGTTTTTTGAAATATGCAATGAAACATAATAACCACATAATCTATTTTACGCAGATTCAGTAAGTTTTAAAGTAGTTCTGTTTCCAAACGGAAAAAAAAAATAAAAAAGTTGGTGGCACACATATTGCCACCACCAGTAAAAGGGTTAAACGAGAGGACGAAGTCACTGGGGGTCGCTTTACTAGGTATTTTTGTCTCCAACTAAATAATCAAAGCTCTGTACTTGAAGATATAGCAAATAAGAATGTTGCCTTCAACGTGTAATGAAAATAATGTTAACAAAAACCGGTAATTGTATCTCGCGTGGATCCAAGTTCACACGAAGGGTTAAAGAGTACTAGGTACTAACACCTACTGTGGTTCAAAAACTTGTCTTTTCTTTAATAAACGTATGTAAGTATGTATTAAAGAAGAATACATTTTACTAACTCCGATAGTGAATTTCATTATTAAAAATCCGCTCTTTCTCTACCTGTTCCATCTAAGTATGCCAGGCCACCTGAAAAGTTACCTACGTACTCAGTTCTAAAAGTGACAAAAAAAAAAAAACATCATACCCCAAAGAAAACTCAGTTGGGGGGGAAAACACGTACGTCACATTACGTATGACTATTTTAATTTCGCCGCGGCATAATCGAGGCGGCTATTTTCGAGTTTTTATTTTGGTGAAGTTCGCGTGTGGTCGAAGTCGCCATGATGTTTTGGCGGGAAAAATCATAATGGTTGACGTTGGCCGCCGGTGCAGCCGTTGACGTGCACCGATAAGCAGATTTAATAACAAGCCAGGACCAAATAATGGTGAGTCCATATATTATCGTGTACCTAACTTCTATTTTACTATAACTTCGGAAATAACCATTTTACCTATACGTAGTAGCCACCGGTCCTTCTTTCTTTATTTTCTTTTTAATTGTGCTTTTTGAGGCACCCCCTTGCGGGGTGCGACACTATAAAAAATACGCCTTTAGATTGGTAGGACACCCTTTTCGCTTCAAATGCAATCAATTAAATAATATCTAGGAATTGCAATATTTGATCTAATCGTTACATTATACGGTAAAGATTGGATTTATGAGGTAGTTATTAATTACCTTACCACATGTAAGGGTTAAGACGTTTGGAAATGAACCTGCCCACGCCCCTATTCGATCTGATCCATACTTCCAGGGACACCCTGTATATTTTGGTAGGCTTATGATGCGGAACTCGACACCAAGACTTAAAACATTGCACGCTGGTTGGAATCAGTGCGTGGATGTATTATAACGGTAATTTGAGAGTAAATTCAGGAATGTTCAAAATATATCAGCTGAAACCAGGACAACCATTATCAGTTCGTCAGTAGGTACTAATGCGCTACCTAGGTACCCAATTTTTTTTCTTAAAAAACATAACGGTAAAACGGGGTGAAAGTGGTGAATCGGGACGAAACTTTAAAATGGACTTTAACATTGAAATAATATCGTTTTTTGCCAAAAGGTCTCTAATGCGTTTACTATATTATAATTAACCTCTTGGCTTTGTTGGCAACAAACAACGATAAAAATCCATTTAAAAGTTTCATCCCGATTCACCCCTGCATTTCCTAATCAGCCCGTTTTACGGTAATTTAAAAAATAATATATGTAATTATTTTATGTCATTTTATTTATTGAGGGATAATAAACAGCTACAATATAAAATATAACAAATTATAAGAATATTATGAGGAGTGTTAACAATGTTGTGGCCCACTACATTATCCGCATATTACAAACAAAAATGGTAATGAGTGCCACTAAATGAACAATAAATGAATTAATAATTATTACATCATAATAATACAATAAAAATAATAAGAAGAAGAACGATGAAAGACATAACAGAATAACAATAAGTAAAAATAGAAATATTAAATGAATACAGTAAAATGGCATAATACACATAGGTAGGTTGGTAGGTACGTTCACATGTAATAATTATGATCATAATGTTGACCTATTAAGGAAACGATTGATAGATGTGCATGTTTCTTAGTGTTCCTTACCTTCGGTAAAAATAGAACCAGCAAAGTATTTCATATTCTATCATTCTGCCCTTACCCCAATTTATTTGGCGTCGGCGCAACATATAAATTTTCTTCCATACTTTTCTATTAGCCGTCATCTCGGTAGTTATCCCCTTCATAACCATATCATCATTCACACAGTACATCCATCGTTTCTTTGGTTTTCCCCTACTGTTACAGCCAGCGACATTCATACTCAAAACTTTCCTCACGACGTTTATTTCATATTCTACATAAATTAAACCAAAAAAAAAACTACACGTTAAAAATCTCGCAAAAAAAATATGATTTAGATATTCGATAATTAAGATTTAGGTACAAATTGGTAGATATAATACCTATGTAGTGGTATTGTGGAAGGTTAGAATCTTCGCGTTGGCACATAATTAATATTTCAAACGCGTGCTGTAATAAAGAAATCACGCTTAAACAGCATGAATACACTGCAACATGATGATGCCATAAAAGACTGGAGGATTAGAAGCATTTCTTATCTGGTATCGATGTTATCGCCCGCCGTCAACTACTACCCAGATTGGTGTCTGGCTCATATCGTCATCATATCTATGAAATAATTCACCTGCCGTAGCATGTAATCGGCACTACCACTCATGGAAACGTCTAGCGAATGCTACGCCGCGCGCCGGCGCAATAATCACTTACAAACTAGTTCTTCTTGTAAAAATAACACAAAACACTTTTCTTTTTTTTGCATGAATTTAATATACCGGATAATTCGTGCAAAAATTCCGTGAACAATTCGGATACTAGAATTTCGTGTATTCATAATTCTGAACATAATTTAACCAAAGCTCAAGGATCTTTGAGCAAGAGCAACTTTAAATTACTGTTTGCGCATGCGGCATAGATCTGTATGTTAATTACCGAACTCTTTTCACTGTAACACATACTTATTTATTTCCCTAAATACAAACTAGGCTTCTTAGAAGTATGTCTTCAGAAGTAATATTGCCCTATACCTAAGTTAGGTGTGCTGTTAACTCATTTGCCATCTTAGTCAAATTAATAATCAGCTTGGATTGTCCCACTGCAGGCCAAAGACCTCTCTTTCCTTTTTCCACTTAACTCGATCCTAAGCCAATATGGACCAATCCCTCATATAAGCGTCAAGTTCGTCCCTCCAACTAGTTCTCCTGGGTCTTCCGCGATGCCGTTGGATGTTTTCAGGAACCCTTGCTGTGTTGGTCTAAACGAATAGGTTTAGGTACCAATAAAATTAATATATTGTATTGTTTCATTAGAATCCACTAATTAATTCAATACATGAACAGTAGTCGTATCGTAATGTATTTTTTTTCCGGAATAGATAAGTAGTTAGGAACTGTTGAAAAGACTGGAAAACAAACCTTGAGTTGCCAACCAGAAACTACTTATCATCTCGATCATCACTTAATTAGGTAGGTAATTAAAAAATCTGTTGTTTCAAACAACTACATCAGTACTGCCTGTAGTTGTATGAAACAACTGATTTTTTTTTCACTTGGTGAGCCCAGTATCGAATAGAATAATAAAAAAAATAGTTTATTTCTCACCACAATACATTTTACAATGATCTGAATCTAGAAATATCATTTCAGAAAAGTAGAATCTTGGACACCAATCAATTACCAAAATATACATAAACATGCAAAATATACATACACATGCAAAAAATTTACCCACCCCGCGCTCTTCGGTTTGAATGAAAAAAAACTAGGGCGTCCCCGCCCTAGGAGGGCATAAAGTGACCTTAAAATAACCTTAAAGTCAAAATTTTCCGTTTTTACAATTTGAATGCATTTATTTTGAAAAATTAATTGTGTCTCAAAAAATCGGAAAGAATGTGCGCAATTTGGATGGAGTAATGGCACTATTGAGCTGACGCTGTGTGAGCGTGCGTGTTCCATCGCCGCCCGTTCGATGTCCACCGCGCACAGGATGGATGGGAAGCAGCACATTAAGAAATTTTTTGCTCCGTTGGTGTAATTGCTGTATGGCGTTCCAATAGGAGGATAAATAAATAAATAAATAAATAAATAAATAAATAAAGTGACCCGACGTTTCCAATCACATCTGCCTTGTACTTTTGTTAGTAGCCTCTCATTCATCCAAAACATGACGAATTTATATTTTACCGTTATTCATACGACTCTTTGACGCAGATAGATAACAAAGTGTTAGCACCATCACGATGACTTTTGTTGAATACTAGATTAAGAAATGAAGAAATATTTCTAAATAATATTATTCATTTATTAGCGCCGATTCCCTTGTTCACAAACTAAATTAAATTTAAGTTCAGTGCATCTTTTTCTTTCTATTTCATTAAGAAAAGGACAGAAGATAAATATTAGTTTAGTCCTGTCAAATTAGTCAGTGCCTGACGTAAATTGACGTATTTTTAGTAGCCAATTTTTTAATCACGTCTAAACTTGTCTATGGAGTATCTAATTTGACAGGACTAAACTAATATTTATCTTCTGTCCTTTTCTTAATGAAATAGAAAGAAAAAGATGCACTGAACGAAATTTAATTTAGTTTGTGAACAGAATAGGCACCATTGCCAATTTTATTTGGCCATAAGGGCTTAATTCATTGGCTTTCTATGGAACAAAAATGATGAGGTGGTAGGTGTTACAGTCGCTGGGTAACTGAGTAAACAACAAGCAGTTAATAGCAAACAATAAGACAACTACATTATGTAGAGCCAGGGGGCCTACCACCTCCTCTTACAACAACTCAACGGTACAATTTGCATCTTACTTAACACATTGAACGCCGTGGTGGTCACCATTGAGCAACAGCAATTATTTTTTAAATTCTTTTGATAGTAATAATAAATAATTATTTAGACTATTTTGAACCGTGTGAGCCTGTGAAATATAATGTGTAAAATTTGTCGAAATCGCGAATCGGCGTCAGCTCAGATGGAAAGTATAGTGTGGTCACCGGTGACCACCACGGCGTTCAATGTGTTAAGTGTGGGAATTGATATAAGAGACCACCGGTTGGCCCCCCTGAAAGCAACTTGTCAAACGATTTCCCTTGATACGCTTATGGTTGCCGGTACTTTTGTTTTTGATCCATTTAGTTTCATCTCAAGATTATAAGTATGTATATTTAACTTATTAGGTAGATGTTTACTTACATTGGCATGATGATGAAATACATTAAGCTTAACGTGGCGGGTGTGATAATGGTAAACCGGCGCAAACCGGCCGCGGCGGCCCGGCCGCCTGCCCCCGGCGGACTTTGTGATACGGAGAAGTAAACACGTCTACTTTGACGACACGTGAACCAACACATTGCTATATTCTTGCTACAATGCTAATATGCCTTATTAGCATTGTATGGTACGAAATCATTGATGTTTGCCCATATTCCAAATCACGTCACATTTTTTCAGTAAGTACTTGTATAAAAAGACTTCCTGATTGAGTGAGACTTGGTCAATCAGAGCAAACAACAACGCTACAGAATACGTGTGCACTGAAAGGTATAGGTCGTCTTTTTGTCGCGTCGATGGCTCGACAGTGAATATAACTTTGCTGGCACAAAACTTCGCCAGTTCCGTTCCACGCTGTCGTCGTCGATGACAGCGCAGTCCTGTTAGTTTAGGGAAACTGTGCCAGAACAAATGTCCAATAGCGTTATTATGAAAGTGTTCGGGACTCTTGATAAAACCAAAGCATTCTACTGTGGAGCAGCATAAGGCAAACAACTGCAGTCTTTAAGTGACAGCGGAAAACTCAATGGTATCCTGCAGGGTAATTGTGTAACACACTATCAGTAGCATTGGGTTTCATTATGACAGTTCAACAACATTCATTGCGTTATTTACGTTGTTGAGCAAACACATTTTTCGAACAGATGGAGCAATGAATTAGCAATATTCTTCAAAATTATTCAAATTGAGAGTAATAGCGTGTTACGCAATTAGGGTGGGCCATGATCTGGAATGCATTGAAATTTAAAGCTTCTAGTTATCTGATGACCTTAAAAAAATCCTCTAGGTCCCAAAGAAACTGGAAACGTTTCTTGAGATACAGAGGGGTGGAAGGCAAGCAACCTTGGTAGACAAAGCAAGTCCATTTATCTGTATTTCTCAGTAACTATGCTAGCAGATTTTCTTGGAATCATAACTTATAACTATGTGTTTAACACACATAATTATTATTACAGATTGCCCAATATTAAGTAACAATATGTTCAAAAACTGTGGAAAAATATGGACGTTTGCAGTGTCCTAAAATAAATGTTATCGATTATGAATATGTACCTATTATACCAAATAATATGATGACCTCGCGTTAATGTGTGTGTCATCTTTATATCACAAATAAACTGAATTTAATACGACCACCTAAATATTGTACGCTGATAATAAAAAAAACGGCCAAAGTGCATGTCGGACCACGCACAGTGAAGGGTTCCGTAGTTGAAATGGATTTATCCCAAGAACAAACTTAACATTGTAGTTGAAAATCATGTTCTCATACATTGCGACTGCAAATTTAAGTTGGTTGGCTATAACTCGTAAACTTGTAAAGCTTACTTAGCTGTGTTAGTGTTTTTCACATATCCAAAGCAAAAATTTAGCTGGCGGAGGGACACTTGACCAACAAAAATTAGTACTTTAAAACTTAATATTTCACAAACGGATCCCTGAATCGAAAAATGGTTTTAACAAACCCGCAATATTTTTTAAAGACCTATCCAACGATACCCAACACCATGGGGTAGACGAGAAAAAAAAAACATCCCCACTTTACGTGCAGAGGAGAAACCCTAAAAGTTTTTTTTTTTTTTCAAGATCTTATTTTACCACTTTGTCGGCGTTATTAATATGTATACCTATGCCAAATTATAGCTTTCTAGTACTAAGAGTCTCTGAGCTAAGCTGCGGACGGACAGACGTACGGACAGACGGACATGGCGAAACTATAAGGGTTACGGAACCCTAAAAATACAATCTACCCTCAATACAATAAAATTTCTTTTTTTTTCCCAAAATACATAAATCGTCCATAAACATTTAATTTTGCTATTAATCATTGCACACGGCGGTATATCGTGGCACATGGTAGGTATATTTGTATTAAGTCCTACATACACTTTAGCACTGAAACTGAGTTAGCGTTGAAGACGACAGTGATGATAAGCGAACCGGCCGTAACCGGCGCACGCGCCGAGCGTCGGCCGCAGGGGGCCGAGCGCGTTCACACGCGTCTGTCACGGACGCGTACACACTTATTGAGCACACGCACACAAGCGAACACTACCACTGATAACATTATCACTCGTTTGAACAAGTATTTAATGACGCTCAGTTTTGCAGTGTATTTGCTCACGGTGCGGTGCCAATGGATAATAAGGTGCTTTGTCACGTTAGCTAATGTTGCACAACAAACAAAATATGCTGCCAGAAAGTTTCAGGAAATTGAAAATGCTATCAGTTTATGGTATCGCACCTTCATCCTTCCACATGTTTGGCAGAGACGTAGCCAAACTAAGTTCAGTAACAAAGTACTAAAGCCTTACTAACCGCGACTGCTACTGACGCGACTTACTAAGCGCGACTGCTGAGCGTGGGGTCCTGGGTTCGATTCCCAAGTCGGGCAAAGTGTTATCTATTCTTAGTGACAGCCCGGAGTTGGGAAGTTGGCGGTGTGATACCCCGTGCCTCGGAAAGCACGTTAAGCCGTTGGTCCTGCGCCTGATCTCTCTCCGGCCGTGTCGGATTGCCTATGAATGAGGGAAGAGAGTGCACCTGTTTCCACTTGTGCACTATAATATCTACCGCGCCGAAAGCGATGATGAGATTAGCTGCCGTGGCCGAAATACGGTCTGGAGGACTATACGCCTTGAAGATACAACGTGTAACGTTAAATGCGCAAAACCTGAAAATAGATTGATCAGAATAACGAGCAGAATTAATTGAACCACTTTTTAATATAGGTCACATTTTTCAAAAAATCTTCATTCAAAACGTTGCCGTGTCTATTTATTAGGTCAAGCAAACCAATGTCAGCGCGGCTCAGCGGCCCGGCGACGATTCCTCCCTCGATAAAGCGTCGTCGCAGACGCAAGAAACGATCAGAATGGCCAGTAAAACTAAAACAGCGCATAAAACCTTGAATTTTTTTTAATGACTTATTTTCTCTCTGAAATAGGTAAATTGAATTAAAAATCAGTTGGGGTGTCTGAGGTTTTGCGCATTTAACGTTACACGTTGTATAATGTCTATATAGCATTGGAAGTCACAATTCCAAACCTTGAACCCCAACCCTTAATTAAACACCAGATTTCTGAAGAACAGGCACACGAAAATTCTTCCACCATTCCGAGTTCAGTTGCAAAGCAACATTTAAATTGTAACCGCTATCACATTAACATTATCTTTATCCATACAAGTCATACAAGAAAACTTCATACTTCTGACTTTGTTCATTCTTCCTTTCATATTCAGTCCATTCTTCTTTGGAATGCGCTTTCTCTTGATATCAGGACGGCCACTAGTCGGTATGCATTTAAGCGGAAATTGCAGATTATTTTCAAAATAAATAACGTAGAGTCATCTCAACACCTCTCTTCTTTGAATATACAAAATATATAAGGTCCCATTAAAATAGATGGATAAACTTTCAAAAATCATTCAGACCACCAAAATAAGGTAAATAAAAAAATATACAAGAAAAACGCATTAGATACTTATAAGAAAAATAATCAGGTAACAAAAATACACTAATGTGCCGGTAATTTATTATTTTAGGTCAAAATAAAATCAGTTTAATCATTGTTTTTTTTTTTTGCTTGAATATTTTTGGTAAAACGTACTGAGCGCTGTGTTAAAATTTGTCTATCTATTTTAATCGGACCCTGTATACTATAGTAAATCATATGTATGTGTTTATAACCTATTTATGTATTTGTCTAGTGTTTTTTTATTTTATTTTTTATTTTTATCACTGTCATCTCAACCAAAGCACCTGCCATCTAATCTCTTCACCACGCTTGGTGACTGGTAAAGAATACCTAAGGCATTAAGTCCGCCTTAGTCCCTTTTGTGCGAAAAGTTTAAATAAATAAATAAAACGAAACAGGAAATTACATAGAAAATTGTAATCTCCACCCTATCTTCGCCTCATCTAAGCGGCGACAGGTGAGGTGTTAGACGTGTTAGTTGGTAGGTAGATGCTTAATCAGTAATCCGGTTACCCAGACACGTGATTAGATAAGCCTAACACGATGCAACCTGCTCTACGGGCCATCCTCATCACTGTCAAGCCACGCGTAAGCTCGAAAATCACAACGCACCTCGAATTTTCCGATGACCTAGCTGATATACCTTTATCAGACATCTGATATATCTGTCTGGCGGATTTGAATCAGAAATAGAGGTATTATCTTTAATATTAACTTTCAGGTGTGAAGTTCGTTTTTACGACGCAATTTCAGCTGTAACATCGATAACTCAAAAATGCCTTTAACACGCCTTGTCGATAAAATCTGCCCAGGTAATCGATGTTAATTTCACGAATGAATATTATGTAACGTTACATACGACTGCGATATGACTGAGGTCAAGTTGATTGTTACCAAGTTACCAAGAATGTCACCCTTTTTTTTTTTTGTTTCGGGTTGGAAAATCCTCATGGATGTCCGCCGCCCTGGGGCGGGAGGCGGGGTCTGTCAGACTCTTACTGACTAAAAACCACCCCGGTGTTCCCTCTCTTACCTAAGCCGGGAGTCGCGGGAACGAACGATACTTCCGCAACCCCCGGCTGGTGCTGGCCCGCTCCTGCGGGCCTCCTCGTGTCAGGGGGGGGAGTGAGGTGTTAAACTCCCCCCGCGACATCTAAGAGGGGCGCGCGTGGAACACTACGCGCCGCCGCCTCGGGTACTGATGTGTGGGGGGGCGACCGACGTAAGAATGTCACCCTAGATTAAGTCAAGTGAAAATTACCTACACTGGCCGAACAGGGAATTTACCCCGGAACTTCTTGATCGTGAAGTGCTCTTGCGACAAGATAGATGTTTTATCTTCAAACCAAATATGTGGCTCTTATTAGAGCACGTTGGAATCACGGTCGAAGATTCTGAAGAAATAAGCCTACTACTCAATTAATGCATACAAAGATAAAGGTTAGTCTCAAAATTTTGACGGGTATATATCGCGACTTATTTTTAGGTATGTATTAGGTAACTACTTGGCAGGTAGATTGCATAAATAATACCTAACACCTGCAGAGCTGCATTCACGTCATTTCCCGTAGATAGATATCCACTTTAGACCGCTCTTCAATAAAGTGTTCTATTAAATAATTCAATAATTTATTATAATTAGATATTTTTGTACGAATTCATAAATTGTTTTTTACTATCTAATTCTTCTTGTAAACATATTTATTTCCAATATCTGAGTTTCATCTTTAAATATGTGTTAGCCACCGCGACACATAAACGCTTTGTTCTTGAAACGACTGTCCTGAAGGCGATTAGTAATGGGATCGTCAATAAGAACTAGTAAGAGGTCGCTTCGCACCGACACTGCGATATCAGTCACCTATTGAACCGAGGCCTATCGGACCGGTAATAACTGGACAGCAGCCGCGGCAGGCGGCTTCTGATAACGCTCCCACATACACAAGTCGCTACGTGAGTTTAATGATACAACCCGCTCAAGCCAAACTAACCCTTATTGCAACGGACGTTCGGTACCAAAAAAGTTTCAATATATCTTTAATTTTCATACAAATGAAAAACACGTCAGTTGCTCACTGAAGGGAAAATTTCTAAAAATGTATGAACGTATCATGTTCGCGGGGGACTCGTCCTCTTATCAGCGCGTTGTCACTCGCAGACGTTTTATAAGTAGGCGACGCGGGCGCCCGCCACCATTGTCCGTAGCGACCGCGCGGTGACCACAACTAGTTTTTATTTGTTAGAAGTTTCTTAGTGAACAAGTGTTTACGATGTTAGTGTTTCCGACTTGGAGGTCGGATTTACCTCGGGATGGGTGCAGGGTGCCACGGTGGATGCCTGCCGAGAGGTTCGCTCCCTATTTTGCAAGACCTGTAGCTTTGCCGCCACTTCCACCGCAGGTGCGATATTTTTTAGTTGTTAATATTCAACAGACAAAAATCATGTTTTGACAACAAAACAATTAATTATCATTAAAAATCAAATGTTTTATAATAATTATTTTTTTGCAGTTAGAAGATGAAGATTCGTCCGGTGGTTCGTCCCCTGAGAGGAATTCTTCTGACACAGTTGATAACGCCGAGGGTGTGTGCATGTGGCGCGGCTGCGGCGCGCACTTCCCCAGCGTAGCGCGCCTGTCCGCGCACGTCGCCCGCGCACATGCGCTTGCACATAGAGATGGACTCTTCTATTGCGGATGGAAAGGATGCACGAGGCCACAAAGAGGCTTTAATGCACGGTTAGTTTCTGACTTTATAAAAGGAAACTTGATTTTTTTTTTATTTTATGATTATTATTATTATTGTTTCGTTTTAATCATTATATTATATATGGTTTAGTCGCATTTTTGCTTATTTTTTGTTTTTGGTCAACAGTTACAAAATGCTGGTCCACGTACGAACACACACAAACGAACGTCCACACACCTGCAACCAGTGCAACAAAAGTTTCTCCAGAGCTGAAAACTTGAAAATTCATCTCAGATCACATTCTGGAGAGAAACCTTACGTATGTTCTTATGAGGTAAATATTTTGTTCACTTCAAATTTTACGAAAACTAAAAACAATAAAACCAAAAAAGAAATCTAAGGTAATCTGTTAACAGTAAGTTTTAATTTATGTATTTTCTTTTTCTTCTTCAGGGCTGCGGCAAAGCGTATTCAAATTCAAGCGACCGATTCAAGCACACGCGCACACACGCAGTCGAGAAACCCTACTGCTGCAAAGTCCCCGGCTGCAACAAGCGCTACACAGATCCGTCCAGTTTAAGGAAACACGTCAAAACCTACAAACATTTTACCACAGAACAAGTCACTAGGCGAGAATCATCAGACGAAGTATACAGCCCCGAAACGTTCTCACCTTCAAAGGAAAATAGCTCTTCGTACACTGTGATAGAGCCTACATTACCGATACACACTAGCAGACTGTACAACCCGCCCGTCAGCTCTCTATCACCGACTCTACCGACATACACATACGCGCCCATGCTGTCAGACTCCGTCCCCACAACCGTGTCGTACGCACCTGTGGATCAAGTCACCTATATCAGGCCGCTTGAACCTATTTACCCAGTAAGAATTCCAACAAGTGAAATGTCTTACTTGGAGTATACGCAGATGTACGAGCATGCGTACAGAAACTATTACTCCAGTGCCCTTAATTACCCAGCACTGGGATCAAGTATTAGTGACAAAGTGTTCACATATGAGGACCAACCTCGATTGGAAGAAGTTTCACTCAAAAAAGTAGAGGACAGTCCCCAGATATACAGGCAAATGGAGGAAGACGTGCCTTTGAACCTTATTTGCTCAAAGCGACGTGAATACACTTCTATTGAAGAACTAGTCAGACGGACAGACTTACCTTTAGATTTAAGTACTAAGAGTTAATTTATTTTTATTAAACTTTTTCGTAACTACTTTTTGATTTTCTTTCATTACCATAGACAACTCGCTGTTGTGCAAAGGTGCGAAGTCTATGATAAATATGAGCACCTGTTTAGTATTGTTCATCATATTCAGCACATCTTTATCAAAGTGCAAACATTTTACCTACGTGACGAGACATAGAAGCGGATTATTTTCTTATCAGATGAGAAAATAAAACTCATGCGTTCAAAATACAACGAGATAAAACGTGTAGATTCCTATCAGCACAAGACCATCGACTGTGGAATATTTTTGTCAACCGGAAAAATCTGCTGACTGTATATTTTTATTGAGATAGGTCTGATTTATGTATTATATTATTTATACACCAAAATAACTTGCAATCAACTTTATTCAATACATTCTCTCACACAATTTATGAAAACAAATTAACAGTTAGAAAATTACAAAATAATCCCTTTTAGAAAAATAATTCTTAATTACTGAAAACAGAAGTCAAATCACAAAGTTCCATTTTGAAAATATTTTTGCAATACAAGTATTTTATAATAATAAAATGCATTCTAATGTCGAACTGTAGTACTTATTCAATTGAAAAACAAAAAAGGAATATAATTATGAACTATATAATTATTATGGAATATAAAAATATCATATGTATACTTAAGGCCTGACGAGTCGGGACATGCCTTCTGCGATGATCCCGAGTGCCGCGAGGTCCTTACGCGCGGTGTCCAACAAATGAGCCATACCTTTCTGCTGCAGCGACAGGAACTGTTTGACGTCTTCTTGTGCACCTATTCGCGAAGAAATCAATACAATTATCAATGTTCATATTAGGCAATATATTATATACATTTAAATAAGTAACATAGATTAACTAACAATCCGCACTATTACTTTAAATTTGGTATAGTCTGTTCCTACAGACATACCGTGAAAATGGTTTTGAGTACAAGCCTACTTTAAATACTTTATAAATAAATACTATTTTGCTGTGCCCGACAGGGTCCATAATGATGATCACACATAATTTTAAGTTACCACCTAAGTACACATTGTGGAAAGCGAACAAAGTCTTGAATATTGAAATAATAATATAATAATACCAAACATCACGCTTATTTTTCACAAAAGAATAGGCAGAGGTGATAGTGCACCAATATTGTGCTAGTTTTGTGTAAGTTCCAAGTAATAAGACTCCGGGTTGCTATTCATCAATTCGTGATGGAAAACCCAGTAACACATTGAAATACAGCTTTATAATACAGCGTCGGTATAGATTGAAACGATAGATTGTAAATTTTACACTGTTATTTTTTTTTTTTGTGAGAACAATTCCTGGTGGATTGTAGTCACCGCCGCTTATTGACATATGCAACACAGCCAGAACATGAGGCGAATCGCTGCGCAGTAACAAATTCATGGGTCAGCGGGGGTGAGGGGTGAGGTACTGCGCAGCGAGTAGTTTACTTCAAAGCCACCATAAAGTTTGACGCGAACTATACCAGAGGTATTGCAAATTTTCTATATTTATATCTGTAATTTATATGGTGTAAAGAGTATTCTATTCTATTCTATTCTAATCCCAGGGACAAAGCTGAAATGTCTTATGTATCTGTTATCACACGGGCGCCCATACCCTTTAAACCGAGATAAAGCAACGCTGCTAGGCGGCAGAAATAGGTAAAATAGTAGTACTTCCCCGGACTGTGGACTGAATTTGCTATCGGCTTAGTGTTGAAAGAAAGAAGTAAGTATAAATCACCGTATCTTTAACCGCGGGTACTATAAAACCTCAAAACATCACATGACGTATTACCCATAAGATATTTAACAACCGAATCGCTCTATGGGAAACCAGAGATTTATTATCTCTTAGACTCTAAATCGTGTATCAGAAAAGTGTTACCATTTTTTAAAGGTGTGATACAGACAATGAAACTGAACAACTTTCGCCAAGGGACCAAAATGGTAATCGCGAAAAAATTATAAACTGTCCAATACAAAACCTCAATGCCTACTCGACCCGTATGGGACCGCTGATATTTTTTTCGCGATTACGATTTTAATCCCATGGCGAAAGTTATTCAGTTTGACTGTCTGTAAAACACCCGAAAATATGACAACACTTTTCTGATATACGCTGTATATGTATAGCTTACATACCTACATAAACTCACGACTTTTCCCTTGAGAGTCTCCCTCTATCCCCTATGGCGACTAGACATTCTCTTTGAGTTATTGTGTACTTACTGACAATTCAGTGGTTTTACTCTAAACCCGACTTTTCCCTTGGGGTGTAGACAGAAAATACACAACGCCTGCTTCGATCCTAATAAAAATGTATAACTCCTGTCCTGGCTTCAACGACCAGTCAATTCAAGTGACTTGAGTAGCCAGTTTTATCAACACTTGACTCTAGGAATTCTTCCTCCTTCACCACCTCTGCCTTACCTTTCGGCAGATACAGTCGTGGTTTATGCTATGTATGTCTAACAATTTAGTGAAATAGAAGGAATTATAGCATCAAGCATCTTACCAGGGTCCAGGTGATAACGTTCATGCGGCGCGCCTGCGCTTGCGCTGCGTTGCAGTCGCACCGCACATAACAGCTCGTTCAGGCGACCCTAAAGAAAGACGATACTTAATATTATTATACTCTACATTTTAAAAAGAAAGGTAAATAATAAGGTAGGCATGAGTTAGTCACTTTATAAATATGAAAGAGCTTGTCGTATTATCAGAGGGGAAATTCTCGTAATTTTAAGCACTTTCACAGTCTGACCTCAGTCTGACTTTGTCAAAAATACCTCTAATTTCCCTAAATAATGACAAGTTTTTGACATTTGTTTGTCGCCGAGATGAGACTGCGACTGGATTTAAAAGTTTTAAATTACGAGAATTAGCCGTCTGGTCGATTAAGATAAGTTTGGTTGACCCGAGGCCTCACAACCATGCAAGAGTCAAGGCCACTCTTTGGAAAGCCAGTTGACAGAAAACAGATCCATTTCATCATGCCTGGCCTTTTCCAAACTATGTTGGGGTCGGCTTCCAGTCTAACCTGATGCAGCTGAATACCAGTATTTTACATGGAGCGACTGCCTATCTGACCTCCACAACCCAGTTACTGGGTAATACGATACCCCTTGGTAAGACTGGTTGTCAGACTTTCGGGCTTCTGACTACCCGTAACGACTGTCAAAGATCTACGAATGACAGCCGGGACCAACGGCTTAACGTGCTTTCCGAGGCACGGAAGGGTCTCGGTATGTAATGATGGTCACCCATCCACAGAACAACCGCGGCAAGCGTAGCTTAACCTGATCGATCAACCTGTGCGGCTGTTATTATTTAGCCAAGGGCCCCTCTAAAACAGATCCATTTCAAAATCACAATTAGAATGGCTTCCTACAGGGTGTCTTATTATATTAGGTTGTCTCATAAATCATTTAATCAATTATATAGTCTCCCTCGTTATCAACAACAGTCAGCCATCTACTGGGCAAAATTTGAATACCCTTCTCCCAAAATGAGGCAGGCTGGGACTCGAAAAAATTTTCAAGTTCAATTTTAATACTTCCAGATTTTTCGATTTTTTTTCCTAGTAAATGAAATTTAAAAGCTCGAAATAAATGAAAGTCTGAAGGCGCAAGGTCCGGGCTATACGGTGGATGTGGAACAGTCAGCCATCCTAGCTCCTCCAGCTATTTATGTGTTAACTTGGCGCAATGAGGTCGTGCGTTGTCATGCAAAAGTTGGACTCCAAGTCGCTTTGGCCGCTTAATTTGTAACATTTCCGCTAGTTTGCGAAGCTGCTGCGTATATAGATTGGCGTTAATAGTCTGATGAGATTCGAGGAGTTCCCAGAAAATCATTCCTTGCCAATCCCAGAAAACAGACAACATAATCTTACGACCGTGTTCATTAAGTTTAGGCTGGGCTGGTGGGTTTTCCCCGCGAGGAATCCAATATGCATGACGCGTGTTAGTTTCATAATGTATCCAGCCCTCGTCACATGTAATTGAGAAAGTCTCGTCTGTGCGGACGAAGTAACAAACTTTGACAAATGACCAGACGAACGGCCCGGTCATGGTCCGTTAACGCATGAGGTGTGCAACGTGACATCACTTTGCGATATCCCATCGATTTGAGATAACGATCTATAGTCGTGTGGGATTGTCCAAGCGCCTTCTCTACATCGCGCGTACTATAGTCTGGATGTAGCTCAAGTTCGTGACGCAAAGCATCTTCATCAAAGCTGGTGGGTCGGCCTGGGCGAGGTTGATATTCGCAGCTTATATCACCGGTGTCAAAACGCTTGTACCAGAAACGAACATTCCGTTCGCTAGTAGGACCCGGTCCAAATGCAGTGTTAATCTTTTTAGCCGTTTCTGTTGAAGAGACTTTAAGTCGATGCTCATATAGCATAATAGGTCGCAGTTGACGCTGATCCATTTTCACTAAAGACTAATTACTGCGTTGCGTCCGCGCCTATTTATACCCTCACCATAAAAGATACTCATCCTTACTAGAAAGATCTCTAACTTTCTTGAATTCACTTTAGTTTAAATACGAGAAAATTCGACAAAAATAAAATATGGCAAGAACTTATGAGACAACCTAATAGTATAATCAGCCCATAATGTTCCCACTGCTGGGACACAGGCCTCCTTTCTTCGAGAGGGAGTGGGCCGTAAGGCACCACGCGGGCCCAGTGTGGGTTGGCGGATGCCACAGTAACTTGAATAACCCATAAATGTTACTACAAAGGTAAGAAAGACAAAAGAAAATTTGACTTGACAACAAGTCAAACGTTTATCGCTAATTTACTTATATCAAAAGACAGTGCGTGTCAGTTTATTATCATGTTGAAAAGACCTGTCGCACCTAAGTTCTAAGCACCAGAGCGGCTGATGTATCGTTAGTGTCACTTTGTGTCTATCTCGACCACAATTGCACATGAGTATCACGCATGATTTGTTTAGATACAAAAGTTTAGCAGTGCGTGATAGGGATGTGATAGCATCGTGGATTCGTGGCACCTCGACACCTTTTTGTCTACCTCCGACCATGCAGAACTAAGTACCGATTATTTAATGATAAATGAATCGTGTGGTTATTGCGGTTCTCCCCGCACGTTTGCAATGAATCAGACAAAATACGAGTAACTGGTTACAACCAGATTTATCGATTAGACAGATTTTAGATATTTGGCTGTGTTGTCTAACAATAGGTAGTAGAAATTATTTATTACCAGCGCCTATTAAACATTATATGAGGGGCCCGTGGCTAAATAATAACAGCCGCACAGGTCGATCGATCAGGTTAAGCCACCCTTGCCGCGGTTGGTCTGTGGATGGGTGACCATCTTTACAAACCGAGACCCCTCAGTGCCTCGGAAAGCACATTAAGCCGTTGGTCCCGGCTGCCATTCGTGGATCTTTGACAGTCGTCACAGGTAGTCAGAAACCCGAAATTCTGACAACCAGTCTTACCAAGGGGTGTCGTATTACCCAGTAACTGGGTTGTGGAGGTCAGATAGGCAGTCGCTCCATGTAAAATACTGGTATTCAGCTGCATCCGGTTAGACTGGAAGCCGACCCCGACATAGTTGGGAAAAGGCTAGGCAGATGATGCCTATTAAACATTATAAAATATAACGTGTTTTCGGCTTGGTAACGTAGGGGTACGGTATATTTTTTTTGGATTATCAGCATTTTCCTATCAGATATCATTCTCTGTCTAGGCAGTCTGTCTGCCCCACTCCAACGTTGCATGTTGCTAAGTTTGCTGTCTGAGTCGTTTAAGCTGATATGAGCCGTTGTCGAATCTTCGTGGCAACAAGAGAGAGTAATAAACCAGTTATTTTTCCACACCAGGGCAAAGACCTTTTTCAAAGAAATTATGTAATGCAAACGTTGTTCATAACCCCGAAGTCACTCTTTGGAAGCGTGTAAATATAACATCGTTCCTTTCCCTAATCATTGTAAATATACAAAATGATAAATGAAAATTTATTGTTTTGTCAGCGCCATTTGGCAAACATATATAGATTCTAATCAGTGTCATAGCATACACTAACATGTAAAGTCATTAAACAAAAGAACAATGATTTGTAAATTATACTTTAGAGGTTCAACGAGGACAGAGGTATACAAAAGACATACCATACCTATATTGGTTAACTTATAACAATTATACATTACCTAATGTCTAGAACAGCCGGAAAAGGCTCTAAGTATCTACTTATGTTATTTTATTCCGAGGTTGGTCTTTCAACTCTATACAAAATTAACACGTTCAACGCCATGTCGGACATTGCTATCCGGCATGGCGCATTTCAATGTCCGACATGGCGTTGAACGTGCTAAGTACTGTAAGTACTCTTTATTTGAATGCTCCAAGGAGTCTTTAATTTTTTTTTTTTTGCGTTCAGTTAAAAAAGATGGATTATCGTCTGCTAAGAATTTCCTTAACGTAGTAGGCATCTTTTATGCAACGTATTCATGGGAAACACAATTTGAACAAAATTGTAGCATGTTTTTTTTTTTTTTGTGTAACATGTTTGCAGGATACATGTTGCCACAACACTTAAGTCGTTGTTTGTAACAATGTTGCGCAACTTTTGTTTCTCATGAATACGGAAGTAATAAGTGAATAAGGTCCCATTTTAGTAAGGTCAGTCTTATTACTCATCTTTGTTAATTGTTATCCTTATGAGGAAAACTATAAACGGCATTATCTAATTATACTGATAACGATCACCATTATTATTTAATTTCTATATTTCGAATCTCCCAAACGCGATAGAAAACGCGTTGCTTATGACCAAGCAAGAAAGAGCGCCAATTTTACCCGTCTAATCTAAAAATAAGAGATTTGACATCGCTGATACCCCAAGATAGTATCCATATCTTGGTTACACTCGTTTCCTGCATGGTAATCAAACCATTTACTTTTGATCCAAAGTTACATTCTAAACCAGTAATATCTGGTATTAAAGGCATTTCATAAGACTTTTATAGATACTATTAAATGACTCAAAGATATGAGAATTAATTATCATTTTATAGTACCTGTATAACACAGAACTATTTCCATTAGTATGAATGCTTTTGCTTTATTAAAATAATCATATTTCGTACAAACACGACTCGTTGTGGCTAAAATATCACGTTAGGTAAAAACATACATAAGAACGCCATAGAGCAACCTCATTGTTGTTCTTTGCTGGTGTTAATTATTAGTTTATCAACAACAGCGTAACACCGATATATCTACTCGTGTTATAACACTGTCTGGTGTCTGAAGATAAGGCGATAGTAACTGATAAGAGTGATAAGCGACCACGGGTAGGACGAGTGCTCCAAACATTTGGCCAGACAAGGTCGTTCTATACTATAATTAACTGCACCGACGGCTTATCAGAATATTCTGATCCCGTGTGATAAGTTACATATGCTGGCTAATGTACCTATAGACGGGAACAGAAGGACAATTCTCGTAATTTAAAACGTTAAAAATGTAGACGCAGTCTCATCTCGGCGACAAACTTGACTGGACCACTTGTAATGTTAATTACTTTGCATACTTTGTATTGTATTCAATCAAGTATTTTCTAACTGAACAGACAGCTGGGCTGCTGGGGAGTTTGTTGCGCCACTTCTTCTTCCCAGCGAAAGCACTAGGAAGTGGTGAAGGGCGGGCGTTTTGGGGGACTGTCTTTTGTAATTTTAACGTTCGAAAAGTGCTGATTCTCAGCTTAGTTTGAATAAACGACTTTTGATTTTGATTTTGAAACAAATGTTAAAAAAAAACTTGTCAAAAATGTAGGGAAATTAGAGGAGAGACTGTGAACATTCTTAAAATTACTAGAATTGCCCCTCTGATATGTAGATAATCACATGGAAAAAAATGTTACTTATGTGATGTGGAATTCATGAGACATTCAGCGCTTCTTTTTGTACCACGTAATGAACATACCAATCAGGTAGAATTAATCTAAAAATGATAGACTCAACATCAGATTAAAATCCACTAGAAATTATAATAGGACCTCATAGATACAGGCTGGCAGGAACATCGACCCGCAAACTGTAATCACGAATTCAGCACATGATTCTTGAACCACCAAGCATAGAAATTGTAAATCTGCTGTTTCATAGAAAAGTGCAATACGTACGCGGTCAAAGTGAATGGAGCAGTATTAGAAACTTTAGAGTTTACGTTTTTCTTTTCTTTTTTTTTTTTTCAAATTTAAGCCTAATACATTTTGAGTGTCGATAGACCGGTTTTTCATCCTCCTAACTATAATATTATAGACAAGGGCAAACATTGCAGGTAGCAGGGGCGCATTTTGAAAAGCCATGTTTTTCCCATGGCCATTATGTAGCATGTTCACGTGTGTCCAATGCCCAGAATTTGTACGTATTAGTGCCAAATAAATAGACATACGACATTGTGTATAGGAGCGTCCTAGAATAATGTTCCGTTCTGAGCCCATGAGTGCAACGGCCAAACAACAAGCAGAGTACAACCCGAATTGATTGTCAAATTCTAAATTAACGCGAGCGAAGCCGCGGGCAAAAGCTAGTACAAGACATAAAGGCGACATTCCGACGCGACTTAGCTTTACCTACTCCTCGTAGGCCATTTTATAAGAAGTTACACTGACAACTTTTATTACCTACAAATAAATGCAACCCCAACTACAATTGGGAAGCACAATGCGATTCAACTAAGAATTGATAGGAACGTCAATGACCTCGATCTGTCAACTGTAACTTGAAAAATACGGCTTCCAAAAAAAAAAATTGTAATTCGTTTTGTTAAATTTATTTTTAGCTGATTTTGTTTTTTTTTTTGCTATATCTTACTGATTTTGTTCCAAAATGAGTAAGCGAGGCGCTGTTTTACTCAAACTTCACAATATGGCGTAAGGTAATTCCTATTCTTGGATGAATCGCATTGTATGGTATCTTATTATAGGTAAATATGTTTGGATATTTTTAGAAAATTACCTAATTGATACTCTTATCAAACTAGTTCAGAGTTACGACCTCGTCTATATGAATAACAAATCTGCTAAGCCTACCACACAAGTGGAGGCCAAACAGAACAGATGAACTTGTATGAGGGCCCTTTCCCACGACAAGATCCCGTTTTTTGCAGGTACGGTTTTTTTGCAGGATTCCGTTTAGTAGTATACGTGTTTAAATATATACATTCACACAAGCATCCGGTTGGCAGTATCCGGCAAACAGGATGCTTGTGTGAATATATATATTAAGCACGTACACTACTAAACGGGATCCTGGAAAAAAACGTACCTACAAAAAACGGGATCTTGCCGTGGGCAAGGGCCCTTAGTTTGGCCTGATCGGATAAGTGCAAATGCACGAATTTCATCAGTTGTAACGATTTCCTTCAATTATGTTTCGCTCGAAGGAAAACATCGTGAGAAAACCGACATGTCCTAGTCTATTGTCGGGCGCGGTTTATATTACGCCCCACTCCCCTCTCACCGAGCAGGCCTGTGTCCCAGCAGCGGGAACATTAGATTTGTGTTAGACTTCAATAGTTTTTGTAACTCCATGAAATTAAAAAAAAAATAGTTAACTTCGACCCTTGTTAACAAACCATGCAAAGGGCGACTTGAAGTCGCGTCAACCACTTAATACTCAAGTCATATAGTATAGTAGATTATTGAACGGTTATAAAGAGAATAAAGCGGAAACGGGGATAAAGCAATCTATTGTCACGTGCGCTATATTGAATTCCGAGCCTAACGAAGGATGCTGAGTGTAGCGACGGATTCTAGCTCGCCCAAGACAAATAAACCTTTATCCCTGATAGCCCAGGAAAATAACTTTAATTAAAGGCAAATCTGCGAACAAGATTTTAACAAGAAACTTATTTTCGGGACCTTTGACAGCAATTTTTTTATCATTTCCCTGGAAATCACTCTACTTTTCATGCGAGGTAATAAAAAGCAATTCTATTCTCGATTATACACTTGCGTGCAATAAAATCGACCCACCCATGCTCTTCGATTTGAAACAATATAATTCAACAAGTTTTACTAACAATAACCTAAAATATTGTATATTAAAACCTTCCTGAAATTATGTAGATTATAATATTAGTGAAAGAATTATCAAAACTGATTCATTCGTTTTTGAGAAAATCGCGAACTTACAAATATGGATGTCGAATAAAGAACCTCCTTTTTTTTTAAAGTCCGTAAACCATCAAGTTCAATTTTGATTAAATAAACAAAATTTAACGTTTGTAAATTTCATTGAAAAAAAAGTTAAGTACTTACGTACTTTTTCCGAGCAAAAGTGAATGATGAGGACATCTGAAGAATCGAGTCGTATCTTGTCAAGAATATTGCTTTTATCAAAATATAGTGTATGTTCAAATAAACTACCTTACCTACCATCACACAATATAAAATAATTAATTATATTCATTACGTTTTTTGAGACGTGTTTTAAATGGAGAGCATGGCTCGGGCCAATCTTTTTGCACGCAAGTTTATATTTTTTCACTTTTCATGCTCTAAAAGTTCGTCTTTATGTTGTGCGTAGGCGACATAAAGTCGCTTTTTATGCTCTAGTGCATAAAGTTCTTTTTTTTTTCTAAGACTAAGATAAACATGCCCAACACGCGCAGTAAAACGTCGCAGATTAAAGTCGTTGTTTTATTTCATGTGCTTTAATTTATATCACTTCCGTGTTTTCTATCGTTAATTTAATAAAAGCAGATAAAATAGTTATCATTTATTATTTAAAAACACAAAGAAACGTGTTTATGTCTTGGCAGTATTAGGCACCCAAGTCGAATAACATGTTGAAAATAAAAAATAAAAAAACTTTTTAAGTTTCGTGGAGGGAATTAGCTATTCTCTTCTTCAATTTTGCAACATTTTTGAACAGTGAAAATACTGTTATATACTTTATGCCTGTTTCATTTTCTCGCAATCGAAGTGAATAGCAGAATGTATAACTCGGGCATATACTACTTCTTTTATACACTAGTTGTACAATCTACTATTTTGTAAAAGTTTTCGTACGACTTTTTAGTAAAGGTTCCAAATTCAAATCATATTATTGACCAGGGATTATATTTATAATGTAATTGAGGATAATATTATTGCCCAGCTAGCTCCCAAGCTAAACTATAGGTTAGGTTAGCAAGACATCTAATTTGACATATCGATCAGGTGTGTGAAAATGCATTATACCTACATCGATTGGCAAGTACAGTCTTAATGTAACAAAGGTCATAAGTGATTATGATTTTCGTGAGGCGACAGTACTTTGTACTTACATTGTAAAGCGGCGGCGCGGCGAGCTGTGACGTCAGCTCGTGCAGACGTGCCCGGGCGGCTTCCTCCTCGGGACTCAGCGGGGCTCCCACACGACCCACAACCTCACGTCGGGCTATCACCTACAGATACAAATGTTACTTTAAAGAGAAGGAACTAGATTTGTTTTTACTGACAATTTGTAACTTAAAATTGTTCGTAATTTTTTAATTACAAATGTAATTCGTTGCGTTTCGTTCCTGACGTTCGTTCGTATGGAATGTCTAACTGCTTAATAACCGAGTTCCCTGACTGTACACAGACATCTTACAGTTCCTCTGGTTCTGGTTACACAGCTCAGCTATACATAATATTCGAAAGTACAATTACAATATAGCCAAAAATGTTGGACCTTTTTTTACAAACTGTTAATTAAAA